>JAVKPL010016036.1:0-135287 GCA_032173675.1 Gastrolobium villosum
GTGCTGGGGCTGATGCCTATAGTGGTAGGAGGCCAGAGCTGAGTTAGAGTTTGCTGCTATATGCTGTCATTGTGGGATGATGTTTATGTTTCCGCTTTTATGTTGATATTTGAATTGAGACTATTGCTGGGCTATGTTGTCTTATTTGGTGAGCATGGGGTTTTTTCCATGCCACATTGACTTGTCTTTATGTTTTCAGACATTAGTTGATTAATGTATCAAGATATTGTCTGGACTACGTGTTGTAGATCCGTGACTTTAGATATTCACTTTATATTCATATATAAGGTATTCAGTTAGTTGTCTTGCAATTTACATACAGGCGATATTTTATAAAATTAATTAAGTAATCAACTTGGCTAAGTATAATGACGTCATAATTGAATTAAAGAAAAAGTTATTCCGCATTTTAATTAAGCGTAGCTTAATACGATGACATGTTAACAAACCGGGTATACACGGGGTGTTACATTTTATGGTATCAGAGCACTTTCTAGGAAAAAGCCTGTATGTATTGCAATAACTTAGGATGTTTCGCTGTGTGTATATCTTGTGTTCTCTCTGATTGGTGTGTATTATGATAATGCATATTTGACCACATGGCGTGGGCCTGATCAACTCATTCTTTGTGCAACTTGTGCAGAGTCATGATACAGCCAAGGAGGAACCAGGGTACGAATGAGGACCACCGGATCCTGTCCTGGCTGCATTGGTAGAGATGCAGGCGGCTCGACCAGCCGACCAGGAGGCCATGTGATTGGCAAACCAGGCCATGCTGGACGCCGTCAGATAGGCGAACAGGAAGGCCACTGAGGACGTACTGGAGGCCAACCGCATGGCGAACATGACTATGATGAGGGTTATGTTTGACGAGCTGAGGGCTGGTCCTGCTATTGGCCAATGTCCTCCACCACCTCCACCGCCTCCACCTCCACCTAGTCATCAGGAGGACACCCAGAGCCAGATGGGTGAGGGCAGTCACCTGGAGGGGGCCATGCAGGCCGTCCTGGTTTTTGTTGAGGATCGTGACGAGCTCGACCGCCGGCTGAATGCTTTCCGTAAGCATAAGACACCTACTTTTGATGGGTCCTATGACCTTATTGCTGCTGCGAGATGGCTTCAGGCCCTGGACAAGATATTCAGGGTGATGCAGTGCATCGAGCCATAGAAGCTGATGTTCGCTACGTACATGCTGGAGGGCGATGCCCATGAGTGGTGGGCGAACACCTCACATGTGTTCGAGATGCAGGGTCACGGAATGACGTGGCCATTCTTCGAGGACTGCTTTCTGGGTTGGTACTTTCCCTATGATGCACAGGAGAGGAAGCAGGGAGAGTTCGACAGGTTGGTACAGGACTCGTTGTCTGTTGACGAGTACCTGGCCAAGTTCAATGAGTTGGTCGCTCATTTCAGGATGGAGAGACCCATAATTCCCAAGATGTTCTCAATTTTCTCAGCAGCAATGAGGCAAGCTCAATACAACTTAAAAATCTCATTGGGGAACCAACTTAATGTCAGAAATCTCCTACAGCTTCCTACAACTTCAATTATCCTTCAATTGGTGTGTCCAATTTGAATGGAAGATTATCTATATATCGTATAGTTACTTACTATAGTCTGGAACCAACAATATATTAATTATGCAAGTCTTGAAAATCCATCAGGAGTAAATGTTACAGTTACACCATCAGAACTTAAGTTCTGGAAAACAGGAGAGAAGATAACTTTCAGGATTGGTTTCAACCTTTTCAAGATTAGCAATGGAAACTTTGTGTTTGGTGCCATGACATGGAACAATGGCATTCAGAGGGTTAGTAGTGCTATTGGTCTCTTTGTACTCTCTACATAGCATTGCCGCTTCTTGGCCTGTATTGTTATTATTGATTTTTCTCCTTAAGAAAATAAGTTTATATCACTATTTTTTCCGAAAAAAATTAATCAGTGGATATCATTGAGGATTTCTATATAGCCAATTCTCCCTGACAAAAAGTGAGCGTTTATATATCACAACCTACTCACCAATATTATCTGATTCAATGGCAGAGATATCAATTTCTATTGCCAGCGATCTTTTGGACATATTCTCTACAGTCATAGCAAAAAATATTTCTCATGTATTATGTGTGTTAATGTAAATGGTACTACTCATTGTGTTGTTTATGTAAGGTTAAACTTTGGCAGAGCCTGGGTTCATTACCCTTATAAGAAGGACAGTTTCTTTTATGATTTGTGCTTCATTAAATCCATGCACATGGGTTGGTCTTATGTGCTTATTAAGAACCACTTTGTAGGGGAGTAAGATAAAATATATTGCCTTACCATGAGTCTTACAACTAAAATTGATTGTTTCGATCCAAAGGTAAAGTAGAGACTTAAAATTTTGAGTAGTGTATTGGGAGTCTTTATGCTTTGATTTAAAATTCTGAGAGTTTTTTAATTCAATACACATAGTAGTCATGAATTTTTATAAAAAAATATTAGAAATTTTATTTCTACAAAAATTAATATATTTTTTGGATATATTGATAAATAGATTTTTATAAAAATTAATATTATATGACTTATTTGGAAGAATTATATAAATTATTTATTAAAGGATATTTTTGTCAAAAATATTTATTTTTATCCTATCTAGTACTATACAATCATTACCAAATATTGGATAGTATTATCTTGTATAATATTATGTCATATGCTAGATAGTATAAAATTTAATTAGGTCCTATACTATCAGACCTTATCATATCCTTTACACCAAACATGCCCGTAAAGTCAAATGAAACAAGCAAACCCCATGCGAGACTGTGCATTAGGTTTAAAAGTCATGACCCGTGTCCCCGTAAAGTTGAAGGAAGAAAATCTTAGGGCCTGTTTGATTGTGTTTTGGTTTTTTTTGTTTTTAAAACTGTTTTTTAGAATAATTATGGAAACAGTTGTTTTTTTGTGTTTTTTTGTTTTGAAAATTAAAATCCAAAACAGAAAACAAAAACAACTCAGACATATTCTCTAAATTTGATTCTAAAAATAGAATAATAATTACAGTTTTAAATTTTTTTTTACAAAACAAGTCTTATTAAACGAGTTTTTTTATTTATTTATTCTGAAAACTAGAAAACTGTTTTTAAGAACAACAATCAAACAGAGCCTTAGTTCCGCCTCCTTGCGCATGTTTGGTATATATTATAGGATAATGTCTGATAGTATAAACCTGATTGCATAAGAACTGATTAAATTTTAATATTATCCAACATTTGACATGGTATTGTATAAGATAATATATTACATAAGATAATATCATCCAATGTTGAATAATGCACTATATAACAATGAAAATAAGTACTTTTAAACAAAAATACCTTTTAATAAATAATTTGTATAATTCTTTCAAATATTTCTTATGATATTAACTTTTATAAAAATTTATTGATCAATGTGTCCAAAAATATATTAAATTTTATAAAAATGAAAATCTCCAATATTTTAAAAACTTATATATCAAAAAATTATTTTTTATTTTATTAAAATAATATATTAATTCTAGAGAATTTCACTGGTTAATACATCAACCCCTTCTCCGGCCTAATTCTACCTCCCTGGAACTGATTAATTATACATTAATTTGGTGTATAAAGAGATCATGTTGTATAAGCTTATATTATATGATGATCACACCAAACAACTAAAATGTCATAATATATAATATAAGCTTATATTATCAGGATAAACATTTAACAGGATAAACATTTTTCCCAATTTAATATGGCCAAAATTTCAAAATGACCGACAGGTTTGACTAGTTCTCTGAAATTGATTCATGAATACTTTCATGGTATACGCTATTAATGAAAGTACAAGGACACTTAACCGCTTAGGTTAGGTTGGCGAGTGAATAAATAAAACTGAGGAAATTGGTCGGAGTGGGTAAGCAGGTTGATGCAGCAATTAATGGTCTTCATTCAAGACGGAGTGCTCCTATGATATATATTTTAAGGGTCCATTTTTTATTTTATTTTTGCTGTAACTGTAGATGATTTTTTTTTTCAGTAAACACAGAAAAAAATTGTACAAATTAGTTAAAAAAAAAAATTGTCAAGATCCGTCAATATAAATAGTCGAGAGCCTCACAATCCTTAAGAACCCATAGCCTTAGCCTAACTCTTTCATCGGAGACTATCATCCATGAATTCTTAAAGATGAGAGGACCGTACAACTGGATCATTTCAGAGTCCGCTTTCTGATACACAAGATCCTTTTGTAGGGCAAGTGTAGAGCATACTAACTTCCTCATCCAGAGATTAGTAACTATAGTAAGAACATTATACTAAGCTTTCGGAGAGAAGAGAAACTCATAAGGAAATCACACACAAGATTTTATTTCATTCAAACTTGTTCTGAGGATACAAGCTCACAAGGTTTCCTTTTATAGGCAAAGAAACATAATAACAACAAGCATAGTAAAAGACGCCTCATTAGACATAATTATACAATAAGACAAATAACTTTTCTAAAAGTTGTATTATTTCACACACTTTAATAATTCAACTTTTCTAAAAGCTGAATCATTACACACACTTTAAATTACAATCACACACTTGTCTTCTCACTTTTGACATCATCATTAGCGTCATCATTACTATCAGTACTAATGGACAAATTTAAAGCATTCCTTTCTTCTGAGTGGACATCACCATACATCTCTTTCCACCAAGGCTTATCTGTTTTGGCTTTTTCTTCAATTATCTCATTCATGACATCAGCATTTGGATCTATTGGATCAAAGATCAAATCAATTTGCATTGGGTCTTGTGAATAGCTTGGGCCTGGTCCATGTGATGAACTGGGCTGGTCTTCTGGTTCTACATATCCATTAAGTTCTTGGACATATTTTAGCAAAGTCCTCTTGGAGCAAGAATCTAGTGGATAATCATTGAAATATCCCCAGAGATATGCAATATTCTGAGACCAAATAATTCCGTCAGGCCTTTGCCAGTATGGTTTGTGAATGATGAAAATGGCAGTGATCTTTGAAATCTCTTCTTCAGTTTTTCCTTCTTGTTCCTTTGATAGGATGATCTTGTGCAGTTTTTTTCTCCACCATGGCAATGGGGAATACCATTCTAACAAGGTCCACAAGAAGGCATCTACTGCATCAGGAGTTATAAGAATCTCATAAGTTCTGTTAACTTTAAGAGCAAGAGGAACTGAATGATTGACTGTGAGACACCATATACACCATAGTGTATCTTCTGTAATGTCATATCCTATGGCAGGAAAGACTTCTAAAATATGCAGAAAATGAATCTCTGGGTTAAAGACAGAGGGAATAACTTCTTTTGTTTTTGCTTTTGCTACCTTATGGCAGTAATAAAAATAAAATTCTTTAGCAAACTTTTGGATTTGGTAAACTGAGGTGGGTTGACCTAATTCTGGAGGATAGACTCTTTTGTGCTTGGCACCTATGGGTAATGGTTCATTCATGAATATTAGAGGAAAAGGAATACTGGCTATACTGGAAATGATCTAAACAAGAGCTTTAGGTTTGGAAGGTTTGGAAGGTCTGGATAAGAGGTCAGGTGGCATTTTGTTTTTGAATTCCAGGATTTTTGGAAAGGAAGAGTTATCCATTTGGACTTCAAAATTATGGCCACGAAGATGGAAATCAAATTTCGTGATTCCATTTTTGACTGCTAGGGCTTCTTTGTAAGTGGTATGATAATGCGGTTCTGCATCTGTGAATTAGCCACTTGCATGTCCACAATAGTATTTCTTGTTGTCAACTTCTTCAATGAGGACAGCTACCCAGAAATGGTCACTGGCATCTGTCTGAAGAATTCTTTTACCAGTGCTGGGAATCTTCAATGCTGGTGGATTCTGAGCAATCTTCTTCAATTCCTTGACAGCTTGGGTTTGTTCTGAACCCCAAGGGGGAGGATTTTTCTTTAGAAGTTTTGACAGTACACTGGTGTACTTTGCTGCTTGAGGAATGAAATCTCTTACATAATTAACAATTCCTAAGAATTGTTGAATCTGTTTAAAAGTGAGATTTTCATCAGGATATTCTGCAAGTCCTTCTACAATGTGTGGTTGTGGTTGATACATTACTTTCGAGAAATGCATTCCCAGAAAATCAATTTCAGTCTAGGCAATATAAATCTTTTTCTCAGAAAGCATAAGCCCATATTGATTAGCTAGTTCTGCAAACTGATTGAGCAATTTCCTGTGTTCTTCCATGTTTTTGGAAAAAAGAAGAACATCATCAATATAGATAAGGATTGTATCCAAAAGTGGAGCACTCTCCATTGGTACTGAGCATTAGGAATGCAGAAAGCAGTTTTATATCTGTCAGCAGGATCTAATCCAAGTTGCCAAAAACCTGATTCATATCAAACTTGGAAAAGATATGAGCATCCTTAAACAGGATAGGAAGAGTGTCAACCTTTGGAATAGGAAATTTATCATCCTGCAAGAAATGGTTTAGAGGCTTATAATCAATCACTAATCTTTTCTTGCCTCGAATTTTTTCTGACCTTTTCTCCACATAAAAGGCTTGGCATGCCCATGGAGATTTAGTAGGTTCTATCAATCCTTGCTTCAACAGTTCTTGGCATTCAATTCTAGCCAATATAAGGTCTGATGGGGACATTCCTGGATGAGTGGCTTTGGTTGGATTGACATCTTCATTGAGCTTGAAAGGAAGCTGTACAAAAAAGTCTTCATTCTTCCACAGAGGATTTGGATGAGAGAATTCTCCATGATTTTCCGTACACAGAGGCAGAAGTTTTCCTTTGATATCTTCAAGTTCAGGAGGAGCTTCAGAAAGAGCATATAATCTTGTGGTTTCTGAATAAGGCTTGAAATCTCTTTTGAATCTTATCCCTTGAGGAAGGATTTGAAGCTTTTTAGCCTTAGTATAAACATCCATGCCTATTAGAATGTCTTTATCAGGCAGAGGAGATCCAATGACATTCATCCAAACAACGCATTCAGGGAAAAATCTTATCCCTATAGTGACCATTCCTTAGCATTTGGGACAATTTTTTGCATAGTGACCTTTCTTCATGCAAATGAAACATTTCTGGCCTTTATTCTTCCCACGAAACTTCTTCTTCTTGAAGAACCTGTATTGCTTCTGGGACTTTTTGCCTTTTTGCTTCTTGTTATATTTTTTGAAATGATTCTTTTTCTTTGTTTTGCAATCATAATTGTTATCTTTGCATTTTATCTCCAGATAAGACTTCTTATAGGGTTGAGTATACTTTGACCTTTGATTCATTAAGTCAGTCATATACTTGTGCTGCTTGCAGAGTTTATCAACTGCTTCTATGGTCATCTGGTGAATCTGCCCCATGGTAAGTGCAGTGAAATCTTTTACTTGAGCAATCGCCATTCTGTTCAGCTCTGGTTGAATCTTTTTAGGAAGAGAAGCCACATAAGTGTTTTTGAGGCTTGGATCATTATATCCATTCAACAAATAGAATCTCTGCATCATTCTTTTAAAATGCTTCTCCAGATCTTTTATCTTCAGATAGCAGCACTTCATTTCAAAGAATTATTGTCTGTTCTTCTTGTCGATAACATCTCCATCTCCAATGAATTCTTGGTGGAGAACTCCTAGCATACCAGAGGAAGTACCAACTTGGTGAAGTTGAACTTGTCTGACACTTCCCAAGTTATGATACCATTCCTTGAGAGAACCAACCATCCTGGAACAAAACTCTTCCATTACTTTGTAAGGGTCAGCATCAACAGCTAAAAGCTTGGTGTCAATCCATTCTCCAAATTCTAAAAGTCTTTTTCTCCATAAATTTGGAGAAATATGATCAAGTGTAAACCATGGTCCTCATGAAATCGATTTCTTCGTCTGAATTCTGCTAGTAGCATCACCTATTTCAGATTCAGGGAAATCATAGTATGACTCAACCCTAGATTCTGCGGTTCTGACCATCAGTATGCTGGTAATATCAGCATAATTTGCTTCTGAAGGATCAGAAGAATCTACCTCATCAGATTGTTCTTCATCAGAAGTGTTAGGTGTGGTTTCAGGAGTTTGATCTGGTGTTGGTTCAAAGGCTTTTTTGGGAAAAATCTCAGAGGAATCAGAGCTCTGAGTGGTTGAGGAAGACTCTGAGGTTTCCGAGGATTGGGATTCATCCGTATCTGGAGGTTCTGTTTGGGTTATGGCAAACTGGTCTTTTAGATCTACAGTCTCAAAAGTTCTTTTTGAAGAACTAGGATTATTCATTTGGTCTGTAGAGTCCGAGGATAAGGAAGAAGTTGTTTCCATTCTAGTTCTAGATGAATGTTTTCTAGAAGTAGAAGGTTGTTTTCCTCTTTCTCTACTGCTTATACTTTCTCTTCTGGTTTTTTGGTCATAAAGTTGGCTGGTTGGAAAAGTCCAAGGTTTTGGAGGATGTGGGTTGGTCCAGCATTCTGATGGTTTTGGGAAAGGAGAATAGTAATTTGACACAGGAGGTGGCAAAAAGGGATTGTAGCTTTCTGTTGGTTCTGGCTTTTGCTGGGATCTAATATTTTGTTCAATGATTCTCTCCAGATCTTGAATTTTAGCTTTCAGTCTCCTTATCTCTCTATCTCTCATGTTTGCTTCTGGAGTAAAGCCTAGCTTTTTAATTTCTTCTTCAAGCTGGGCTATTTGCTGCATGTTCTTCTCATAGTGTTTTCTCATCTTTGAGAGATGTTGCAAACGGTCTTCAACCGTTTCCATCTGATTGCAAATCTTTTCCACTCTAGTGTCAAGTCTTTTCAGAATAGAATTCTGGGCTTGAGCATTTTCAGTCTGCCAATCGAGAACTTCTTCAGCTTGGCTTAATGGCTTCAACTTTCCATCTGGCTAAACTTTTCCTTGGTTAATCACGGGCTTAGTATTGATTTTTGTGGTTGGGTCAGTATGTCTTTCCAAGGGAGGAAAGTCATGTGGAGAAAACATCATACAAGGTATTGGTTCAGGCTGGCATTTTGGAGACCAGGTTAAAAGGTTAGGGTCATTTGGTGGTTCAGGTGGAAGTAATCCTTCTTTTTTCAGGATTTCTAAACCTCTCTTATAGATCCAAAGAGGATCAGGTTTTTTCTGTGACTTAAGACCTACCCATGGACCATTATCTGGGTCAGATCTTCTTTGAACAGGAGGAGGTGGTTTGCAACGCCACCTGCTACTCCTTGGTGTTTGTTCTTCTTCATCTTCATCTTCATCAGAAGTATCTCCTGTATGCATCCAACAATCACACTCAGGATCACACATATTAGGATCTACATCCCATATGAAGTGGCCATCAATACGATCAGTATAAATGGGAGATCCATCTGGCATTATCCCATGAATAGGGATCCAATCTTCTTTATAACATGGAGATATCATCATGGATTGGAAGATCGGAAGAGTCTGGCTACTGCATCAGGTTTCTTGAAGATTGTTCTAACAGTTCCATCAACAGATCTTCTGAAATTCGCCTCATGAGTCTGGATGGGCTTGTTGGCTTTAAGAATATTTTCATAATTAGTCAGCCATTCTAAAGTAATCAATTCCGTCAATTCTTCTCGAGATATCTTTCTCGGAATCTGGATGATGGAAGGTGTATCTTTTGGATTTTTGGCTATGACGAACAAAGCATCATTATGGCTATTAGGAAGCTGAGGAAGATCTACAGCATGATCTTGGAGTCTATAGATCATCTGATGATGAAGAGTTGCTGCATAAGCCTCAGAAACTTGATCAGCTCCAATAAGCTGTATCTGCACCTTCAACCTTTTGGGCAAGGTTCTATCTTTCAGACTCACATTGTAATTTGGAAAGATGGTTAAAACCACACTTCCCGCATGAAGAGTTGTCAGCACAGTTCCAATAACAGCATTCTCATAATGAACGAAACTTGAGTCTAGCAGAGCAACATGAGCTGTAACTGGAATACCTTTCCTTCCATGGAGTTAAAGGATTAGTCTTATTGCACCAAAATGCAGTCTAGTATTACGTTCTTGTCTCCAATGGGTGATCAACTCAGTAGGAATCTCCAGATCTGCGTACTGTTCTTGAGAAGTGGCTTGAAGCTCACACTGATCCATCCTGGAAGACTGAACATATTCTTTCATGGTCGGCCTCTTGGTAGAGATCAACTTAGTGATACTTTTCAGCACATATTTCTGTCTTTTGAAGATATTATAAGGACTAAGCAAGGGTGGTACTGTTTCAAGGATTTTTGCATCTTCAGGGACATAAGAGTACTCTATAAGGTTTTCTATTTTAGAGGAGATTTTTGAGGGAATATGTTTAGGAAGGGACAAGGAGGATTGTAGCATAATAGGCTAGGTATTCTCAGTGTTTGGGTTATCCATGGTTTGAGAAGTTCCTCTCCTACTCACCTCATATAATATCATTACTATCTTTACACTCTCTCTGGAAGAAACTCGAAGAGTTTCCTTAAGGGCTGCCTCCATTGGGCAGGGAGCCTGTCATCGAAGATGACACAGTGGTAGGCTCTGATACCAAATAGTCGGGAGCCTCACAATCCTTAAGAACCCATAGATTAGTCATGCAACTATATAAGCAGTTATATGTTGTTTCAGAATCTTTTTTTTTTGCCAGCAGAGCTATGTTGCCATATTTTATTCACATGAATTAGAAACATACGGATCACACTGTATTGAAAAAATGTTTCTATTAGGTGGAGAGATTTTAAACCTATAATGAATTAGAGCCTATTCGTTTGGCCTATAAAAAAAATTATGTCTTGCTTATTTTAGAAATGGTTTTTAAAAAGAGATTTAATTTTTGAAAAAAATATATGGCTTTTGATTTTTACTTTTCTTAGAAGTTAAAATCTTTAATTTCTAAAAAAATAAGTTTTTGATTTTTGTTTGTGACTTATGCTTTTTTTAAAAGCAGACATTCAAACAAACCTACAATGAGAAGTGTATTTTTTCTTTAAAAAAAATAGCTTTATAGGAAAAAAAACCATTCAAAGGAGCCCTTATCAGGTCTATTATGACTACTTCAAAAAATATTTTAAGCTAATAAATATTTACACATTTGGTCAAATCTTCTATTCATATTAGACATGGATTCGATTCTCAACTTTTCAGTTTGGTGGACGATATAGTATTTTATTTTGAATTCTGAATAAAGTTGATGATATTCCTGAACTTGTATAGAGGTATATCTTGGAACAGTGATCAAAATGTCATTGTTCATCAACTTTTTTATCCAAATGTCATGTGAATAGTTTTATTTCCCAATATGCTACGTGGACAAGTTTGCTGGGCACTGTAGCGTGTTAGTATATGGGTGTCCTAGAGACAATCTTTTGATTAAATAAAGGACACTAGATGTAGAACTTTATTTGTCGCAAATGAATAAAAGCACTATTTATCCAGTTTCATATTATGTCTCGATATTATTGTTAATATTATATGAACGAAATGGATAAACTCCTTGGAATAGAACAGGTATCTCTTGAGTATCGGTGATGAGATCACGATCATGAGGATTCAAGGATATCACATGTCTATTCCTAATTTTATGTTCCTAGTCTAGAGACACTGAGATTGGGGATCAGTGATCTCGGGTAAGACTAGCACGACTTATCTACTTGTATATGGATACAAGGTAAAGACCTCATGAGCTACAGATATGGAGATGTCTTAGCTAAAGTCGTGGGTGGACCTATAAAAGTATAGCTCGCACTGAACAGACCCTAAAAGAGACTCTATGAGGAAATCTCACAGATAGTGTCATTAGAGTAATCTCTTTATATTTGGGTATGTCTTTCCTTAGACCAGAGGTTATTACCTAGACTGTGTTCTAGAAGGCATGCTTTGATTTTATGTCTCGTCTGCCTGAAACATGGAGACTCATAGGTATACTGTTGGGCGTGTCCTGAAAGAGCATAGGGCTAGGGTGATAAGGTGAAGGAATTCGTCAAGTCTCTGTGAGAGATTAGGTTATCTGTAAACCGGAGAAATCGGGATGACATTTACAGGGACACGGGAATCTATGCATAGCAAAAGAGATCATGAGATGATCTGTCTTTAGAGTCAGTAAATTGAAGATTCCCTATTTCGAATAAAGCTTACCCTAAACCGCAGGGGTTGATACATTCCCTTACCCTAGGTTAATGGGAAGATAACCGAGACGAAGGGAAATACATACGGTAACCAAATATGTGTAATAGGATGATCAGGTCATTAATCCGACTAGCTTTGGGGCAACAAAGCATTGCTAATGCTCTGTGTTGTCATTAATTGGGTTGTGGGCTTGTTGGGCCTGAGCCCATTTATGTCAGAGGCTAAGTTGGACCTAATGGGTCACACACTAACACCTTGTAGTCATGATGAACTAGCTTTAAAGGTATTGGGCCTAATAATGATTGTTAGCCCAAGAAGCTGTTTGGAAGCCCACCTAAAGGGTAGAGGGCGCATGGAGCAAAGTAATGGGCTTGGATAGTCCAAGACATTACTAATTAATTTAATTAGTTAAATTAGTTATCAAACATTTAAATTTTGAATTTTGAATTTGAGTTTTGAATTTTGAAATTTGAATTTGGAATTTGAATTGTGAAATTCGAATTTTGAATTTGAAATTTGAAATTTGAATTTTGAAATTGGATTTTGAAATTTGAATTTTGAATTTTGAAATTGGATTTGGAAATTTAAATTTTGATTTTGAAATTTTAATTTTGAATTTGAGTTTTGAATTTAAATGTTTGAACATTTGAATTCAAGTGTTTGAATTCAAATTTGAATTGGCTATGAAAAGTTGCTGCATCAAGAAAAGATAATTGATCTTATCCAATGAGGAAGTGGTGCGCAAGTTTTGGTTGCAAGTGAGTGTCATTTTGTCAACTAAATGTGCTACAATTCTGATTTGGTTGGTTAAGAGAATCAGTGAGTTAGTTGAATCAAATTTGAATGCAACTGCTCAACGTATCTGCACTCATATTGGGACTGATTGGGGCGCATGAATGGCTGGTCATGTGATGACCATTATGTCAGAATCTTGAAAGGATAATGACCTAATCTTATAAGGATTCAAAGGAAAGATTGTTAGCAATTTTGAATTGCAATAATTCCTTGATTCCCTCCAACCATGCGCACATTTGGTTAGATTTTCAAGTAAGAAAATTTTCTCATTCTCTCCCTACTAAGAACCACTTATGCGCACAAAGGGAGTAAGTATTCTTCCTTAGGGTTTTCACAAAAACCTAGCCAATTCTCTTCATCTTCTGCGCCACACTCAAGTGGGGTTTTCATGTTGAAGACTTCACTTTTCTAAACACCAAACCTAGCCTCCACCTTCACCAATTGAGCGCATAGCAAGCCTCACTATGGTGATCATCTGGTGGCTTTCAAGAAGGTGTTCTTGCATCATTGATGAAGGGTGGTGTGGATCAACGTTAGAGGGTTTGAACCCTTCAAACCTGACAAGTGATCTCCCTGACGATCAGGCCGTAAACAAGGTAACATCATGTTGTCTTAAAGCATGAATAACTATATGCATGTGTGTTTCCGCGAGGAAAATTTTTATTTTTCCCTCTCACATGCATTGGCCTTCAAGGCCAGTTTTACTTTCAAGTGGTATCAAAGCCCGGTCGCTTTACCATCGGCGGGTGATGGTACCTTGTTTGTGAAAAGTGTTTTTCACGGTCAAAATCTTTAAAGGGTTAAAGTTTAAATTCTGCATATGGATTTTGAATCACAAATGCTTTAAGGTGTTAAAGTTTTTGTTTTTATGAACATGTAAATTCGATTGCTATGTTCATAAAACTATATGCATCATGGTTTCGTTTCTTTTTCTTTATGAAAGTTGTAAAAGGAAACACCCTTTTTGAAAGGGATGATTTGGCCATGAAGGGTACTAAGAGTAGCTTGAATGTTTTCTTATTTTTCTCCATGAATTGTATCATGAGCATTGCCTGAAATTTTTGTGACAAAATTTATCATATACATGCATATATGGTTCGGCCATGAAAGAGTTTATGGCTGCATGCATGGTTTAATTTTGTTTTCTTTGAGAAAGAATTAACAAAATTTGAATTATAAATTTTTTTTATATTTCGGCCATCAAGAGAAAATTGAGAATTTGAATCCTGATTTTATTTTGATGTTTAAATGTTAAATATCAAAATATATGTGAAAAATATTATGAGATAATATAGTGTTTGTGTTTGTAAGTTTTGAATCTTTCAGGTACAAACAAGAAGGGGATGGTCATGGTGCCCGTTTGAAATTTCGAATTTTTAAATTAATGTGTAATTTACTCTGTTTAATTTACAGTTGTAATTTGTAATTTCAAATTTTTGTGATTTTGTCCCTCCAAAGATGTTTTGGAGTTTCTTTAATTATATGTAATTAAAGAATTAGGCTAGTGGCGTATAAACGACAAGCAGCCGTTGCTTGAGAAGCAAGATGGACAAAAGCGCGAGCACCATGACTGTCCCAAAATAAACTGTTTATTTGCATGTATGCTTAGAACGCCTAGTATGCATGAATTGGACAACCGCGTTTGTAGGGTTATTATGTTTGTCCAATTGTGACTAGTGTAAACCGATAGATGTTTGACATAGGTTATGACTAGCATGATAGCTTACAACGTGCGTTTGATGAGACCTAATTAACCCTAAATAAAAGGAACCCTTAAAAGGAACAAATTATTAAGCGTATGATTACCTCCCACCACCAATACTACTCAAACCTCTTCTACATAGTGATGCTCCACAACTCAGTTGGGACCCACTGTTTCGTTGAGCTAGAGTAATGTTAGAAGTGTGAGACACTTGGGGTGCTGTTTTAATGCTTAACTAAGACATAAGTTGCAGGCTCAGCCGGGCTTATGTGCTTAGGGTAATGGTGCTAGGTTGGTTGCATGAGATGCACCACTAAGTGATAAGGAGTTGTCAACCTAATGTTAAGAGAGGGTATGAGATACTGTTGATAAGGGTCAACCCATTATTTAAATTAATCTTGCGGTCTCAGACGGAGATTAAAGTAAATAAGCGCACTCTTAATATCACTAAGGTAAAATCTAAAAGTAGATTAACCCAAAGTCAAAAGGTAAGGGTCATTGACTTAGATAAAATAGTGGGAGGGGCAAATTATTTAAAGTCTTTAATAATTTGTTTTTAACTACATAACCGTATATTAACTAAAATCATATTTACATCTTTTTCAGCTTATAGTATGACTAATCCACTGTCACTGCGTTCAATTCTCGATACGAATAAACTTGACGGTTCAAACTTTATGGACTGGTATCATAACCTAAGAATTGTTCTTAGGGCCGAAAAGATTGCCTACGTTCTAGATGCTGCATTACCCGTAGCTCCTAGGGAAGGCGAAGAAGGGTTCACGGAATTTGATTTCGTAACCCACCAACAACACTTGGATGACAATGTGATGGCAGTTTGCATCATGTTGGCATCCATGTCGCCTGAACTGCAAAAGCAGCATGAGCATATGGATGCTCCCTCTATTATCATGCATCTCAAAGAGTTATATGATATTAAAGGCAGGCATGAGAGATATGAGGCCTCTAGAGAACTGTTCTCTTGTAGGATGTCTGGGAGCATGTCTGTGAGCAATCATGTTCTTAAGATGATCAAACTGATTGAGAAGCTAGGAAACCTAGGCTTCATCATGGATGCCGAGTTAAGTAATGACTTAGTCCTCACCTCACTTCCACCTTCATTCAGTCATTTCATAATGAATTACAACATGCATGGGATGCAATGAGCTTGTCTGAATTGTTAAGTATGTTAACAACTGCTGAAGTGTCTATCAAGAAGGATAGGACACAGGCTCTTTTGATTGGTGGGCCTAGCAAGGCCAAGGGAAAGGGTAAGGAGCATGCAAAAGGTGACTCCCTTAAGCCCAGAGGAAAATCCAAGAAGAAGAAAGGCAAAAAGAAGGGTAAGAAGGCACCTAAGGAAAAGGGCGATGCTGAGTGCTTCCATTGTGGCAAGAAAAACCATTGGAAGAGGAATTGTCCAGACTACTTGAATAATGTGAAGGACAAGAAGCATGGTGATGCTTCTGCCTTGGGTATTTTCATGATTGAGATAAATTATTCTTGTGCTAATTCGACCTCATGGGTATTGGATACCGGATGTGGTTCTCATATCTGCAATATGTTGCAGGTACTTAGGAGACCAAGGAGATTGGAAAGAAACGAGGTGGATCTCCGCGTTGGTAATGGAGCAAGGGTTGCTGCTCATTCAGTTGGAGATGCTGACCTTATTTTGCCTACGGGCGATTTGTTGTATTTGAATAATTGTCTTTATGTTCCGAATATTTCTAGAAACATTATTTCAATTTCTTGTTTAGAACAAGATGGTTATACTTTCAGTATTAGGAATGGTACATTTTCTATTATTTTGAATGATATGGTTTATGGTACTGCTTTTTTAATAAATGGATTGTATGTTTTGTAAATGGGAACTGAAGTGCTTAATGTAGATGTGAAACGACCTAGGAAGGATAATCAATCTTATCTTTGGCACTGTAGGCTAGGGCACATTAATGAAACAAGATTGTCTAGGATGCATAGAGATGGATACCTAGATTCCAAGGATTTGGAATCCTATGGACAGTGTGAATCTTGTCTAGCTGGGAAAATGATTCGACAAAAGTCCAAAGGGCTTTAGAGTCATAGGGCTAGTGAGTTATTAGAACTCATTCATACAGATGTATGTGGTCTGATGTCTATTGAGGCTAGAGGTGGATATTCCCATTTCATTACCTTTACAGATGACAAATCGAGATTTGGGTATGTATACCTAATGAGATATAAATATGAAGCCTTTGAAAAGTTCAAATAGTTTATATTCGGATACAAGGTAAAGACCTCATGAGCTACAGATATGGAGATGTCTTAGCTAAAGTCGTGGGTGGACCTATAAGGGTATAGCTCGCACTAAACAGACCCACAAAGAGACTCTATGAGGAAATCTCAGAAATAGCATCATTAGAGCAGTCTCTTAGTATTTGGGTCTGTCTTTCCTTAGACCAGAAGTTTTCATCTAGAATATGTTCTAGAAGGCATGTTTTGATTGTATACCTCGTCTGCCTAAACCATGGAAGAGGGAACTGAAATGCCCCTTTTGTTAGGAAGACCTTTCTTGGCTACTGCTCGTGCTATAATTGATGTTGAACAAGGGAAGCTCGAGTTAAGGATGAATGATGAGACCATTACCATCAATGTCTTTGATTCTATGAGAAAAACTTCTGACAAAGGTGATTATTTCAGAATTGATGTTTTAGAAGAAGTGATGAAAGAAGAGCAGTCTTCTAGTCAGGAGCTTGATGAAGAACTTGAGGAGCGTGATATTGTTCCTTTTGAGGAAGAAAAGAATGTTGTTTTTGAAGTTCTTGAAAAGAAAGATTCTGACAAAGAAGATAGTTCCCCAAAAGTAGAGTTAAAGGAGCTGCCTGAAACTCTTAAATACATCTTCTTGGGTGATAAGGAGACTTATCCTATTATCATTAATAAAGGGTTGTCATCTGAGTAGGAAAGGAGGTTGATCGAAGTACTGAAGGAACATAAGACTGCTATAGGTTGATCCATTTCTAATTTGAAGGGTATAAATCCTTCTTTTTGTACTCACAAAATTCTCATAAAGGATGATGTCAAACCTGTGAGGCAACCTCAAAGGTGGCTTAATCCTACAATAAAGGAGGTGGTGAAACTTTTTAATGCTGACATGATTTACCCAATTTCAAATACTACTTGGGTGAGTCCAGTGCAAACTATTCCGAAGAAGGGAGGAGTCATTGTAGTCCACAATGATAAAAATGAACTAATTCCGACCAGAACTATTACTGGTTGGAGGATGTGTGTAGATTATCGGAGGCTGAGCACCGCCACAAGGAATGATCACTTTTCACTTCCTTTTGTTGACCAAATGTTAGAAAGATTCGCTGGGCACGCTTATTATTGTTTCCTGGAGGGTATTCTGGGTACAATCAAATTCCAGTGGCACCAAAAGACCAGGAGAAAACAACTTTCACTTGCCCGTTTGGAGTGTTTGTGTATAGACGGATGCCGTTTGGTCTATGCAACGCACCTGCTACGTTTCAGAGGTGCATGCTCTCCATATTTTCTGACATGGTGGAGAAAACTCTTGAGGTATTTATGGATGACTTTTCTGTTTTTGGATCTTGTCTTGATGTATGCTTGCATAATCTAACTAATGTTTTAAAAAGATGCCAAGAAACTAATCTTGTACTTAATTGGGAGAAGTGTCATTTCATGGTACAAGAGGGGATTGTGTTAGGTCATAAGATATCTGGGAATAGGATTGAGGTTGATGAAGCAAGACTTATGTTGATTGAAAAACTTCCTCATCCTGTTAATGTGACTAGTGTTAGAAATTTTCTAGGACATGCTGGTTTTTATAGGAGATTTATCAAAGACTTTTCTAAGATAGCTAAACTATTGAACCAACTCTTAGTTAAGGATTCTGAATTTAACTTTGATGATGCATGTCTGAAATCTTTTAATTTGTTGAAAGAAAAGCTCACTATAGCTCCCATCCTAGTAGCTCCTGATTGGAGTTTACCTTTTGAGCTTATGTGTGATGCTAGTGCTTATGCCATTGGTGCAGTCCTTGGTCAACGTAAGAATAAATTGTTAGATGTCATATACTATGCTAGCAAAATTTTAAATGAGGCACAAGTAAATTATGCCACAACTGAAAAAGAAATGCTAGCAGTAGTATATGCACTGGACAAATTTAGGTCTTATTTATTGGGGTCCAAGGTAATTGATTTTACTAACCACTCTGCTATCAAGTATTTGATGACTAAGCAGGATATTAAGCCTCGTTTGCTAAGGTGGATGCTCTTATTTCAAGAGTTCGACTTGGAGATCAGAGACAAGTCTGGTGTAGAAAATAAGGTAGCAGATCATTTGTCAAGAATTCGGGAGAAGGAATTGCAAGATGGTTCTGAAAAAGAAATAAATGACACCTTCCTGATGAGAGAGTGATGGCTATTTTTGTGCGTCCTTGGTTTGTAGACATTGCTAGCTACAAGGTGATAAGAGAGTTGCCTCCTAACCTTACTAGGCAACAACAGAAAAAGTTTATGCTGGATGCAAGTAAATTTTGTTGTGATGACCCTTGCTTGTATTTCCCATGTGCTGGCGGAATTATAAGGAGGTCTGTGCCAGAGTTTGAAGTGCATAAAATCCTATGGCATTGCCATGCATCCGATTATGGAGGTCACTTTGGAGGTAATAGAACTGCTCAAAAAGTTTTACAGAGTGGTTATTATTGGCCTACATTGTTTAAAGATGCCAGGGACTATGTTGAGGGATGTGATAAGTGTCAAAGAGCCGGAAATATTTCCCGCAAGGATGAGATGCCTCTGAATAGCATATTGGAGGTAGAACTTTTCGATGTGTGGGGAATAGATTTTATGGGGCCATTTCCCTCATCTTATTCCAACCAATATATCTTGGTGGCTGTTGATTATGTGTCTAAGTGGGTTGAGGTTGTTGTTCTTCCCACCAATGATGCTAAATTTGTCGTGAATTCTCTGAGGAAGAACATCTTCACTCGGTTTGGCATTCCTAGAGCTATTATTAGTGATGGGGGGACACACTTTTGCAATAAGAAGTTTGACAGTGTGCTCACAAAGTATGGAGTGAATCACAGGGTAGCTACACCTTATCATCCTCAGACTAGTGGGCAGGTTGAAGTGTCAAATAGAGAGTTGAAGAGAATCCTTGAGAAAACTGTGGGAAATTCCTTGAAGGATTGGGCAAGAAAGCTTGATGATGCGCTTTGGGCATATAGGAATGCATTCAAGACTCCAATTGGTATGTCTCCTTATCAATTAGTGTATGGAAAGTCTTGTCATTTACCTATGGAGTTGGAACATAAAGCTTTATGGGCTACCAAGTTCTTGAATTTTGAACCGACAAAAGCTCTTCAGAAAAGATTACTACAATTGAATGAGTTAGATGAATTCATATTATCTGCATATGAGAGTGCCCAAGTTTATAAAGAAAAGGCAAAGAAATGGCATGATAAAAAGATCAGTCCAAAGGAATTTGAGTCAGGACAACAAGTATTACTGTATAATTCTCGCCTGAGATTGTTTCTGGGCAAGCTTAAGCCTAGGTGGGCTGGTCCATTTATGGTGAAGAAAGTATTTCCTTATGGATCAGTTGAGATATCTCCTTTAGATGATGATAGACCTTTCAAAGTCAATGGAGCTAGACTCGGGTTTTATCAAGGAGGATCTGTGAGGAGAGACACTGAGGATCTGTCTCTCAGAGAAAACAACACTTGAAAAGAGGTAACCGTCAGGCTCGTGACGTAAAACAAGCGCTCATTGGGAGGCAACCCAATGTAGAGTTTATTTTATCTTTAAAAAAAATTAACTAAGGACATATGATGGATCTTCTTATGACTCAAGTTTATTCTGTTTGATGTTTAACAAGTGTGTGAGCATTCCACCTGTGCAGAATTAGCTTCACTCGACTAGTTTAGTTTGTTGCTGAGGACAGCAACATTCTAAATCTGGGAATTGGGCACATACCATATGCATTAATTGCTAACTGCGGAATTGCACAACAGATACGTCTAACAGAAAAAAAAAATCTATGTTAAAAGGGGAGACATCTTAACCTTTCAATCTTTTTTATTTTGTTGTTTTTAATATAATTTTTTAGTGAATTCCTGAACAAGCGTTCTTAGATTTTACAAAGCTTACTCAATGATTAAATAGATTGAATCATAAGAAGCATGATATATGTGGAGCATTAATTTTTGATATTCCGAGAGCGATGGTTGCTCGTTTGTATAACTTCCTTAGTGAATCATTGTTGGATTGTGCTTGATGGGAAATCTTGAAATTAGACTCTAGCTTGAGTTATAACTGTGAGGATTGAGCCTAAACAAAAATATTTATTTCAGAGAGGCCTCACTGTAGTAGTTTTCTAGAACTTGAATTGTTTCTCTGGCTTGCATGCATTACTGACATGATGAAGGCATGTTTATTCTGTTAACTTAGAGCCAAACAGCCTACCTAGAAAGAATTTCCATTGTTAGCCCTTTTGAGCCTGAGACCATTTTTTTTTTCAAAAACCTGATGAAAGTTACTTAACCATGTTTCCATTGACACACCTTAAGAAAGATTGAATTGTTGAACCAAAGAAAAAGAATCAAGGTACTTCTCAGAAGAAAAAGTTAAGTAAATGGAAAAGAAGAATGGTCTGAAAAATGCAAAATGCAACTCAAAAGAGGAAAGAAGGAAAAGGTAGTGGAAAAGGGAAAAAGAATCCTGAATTGATGGAAAATGGCAGAATTAAAGACTGAGAAGAAAGTATTGTCAAGGTCTCAGTATTTCAGTCTCTCAACTTAATCAGCCTCTGTCCAAAAGATTAACCCCCAAACCAGGCCAAGTCATAGCCTATCAAAGACCTTTTGATCAGTCTATGCATGTCAAATGGGTTCCTCAATCTTAGGAACTTGAGAGTATGTTCAAGCTTATGAAATTACTGCTACAGTGATGGATTTGAGTGTGAACCCCTAAAACACTAGAGTGATGAGAGTATATTTTTATCTAACGAGAAATATTCAAGTCATGATCTGAATTCTTGATACAACCGAAAAACATTGTTTGGAGTTTTTAACAAGGAGTTATAGATGCATAACAGTCTGATCTCTTAAGATATTCATGTTCCATGTTGTTCTTCACAGATTTAATCCTTGCTTTTAACTTTAATCTATTACATTGCTGAGGATAACAACGTTCGAATCTGGGAATTGTTTCATATGCCTCTAGCATATAAATGATTTTGAGCCAAAATGAGAAAGGAATCTTGATTAATCTTGGAAAAAGGGGCTAGAATTACTATTAATTTGATAAATCTCAATCAGAGATCGTGCAATTGATTTCCTTCCGATTTTGTAGGAAACAAGACAAAAAGAGGCACATTGAAGTACCAGGCTGAAGACATCCACACTCACAGCGTGGGTGTGTCGCTGATAGCGCCAGAAGGACTTTTCATCCAGAGGCACTCACGCTAGTAGTGCCAGACATTCGTGCCACCCACGCTCACAGCGTGGGATCCACGCTAAGATCGTGGAAGTCACGCTAAGAGCGCCAGTTTGCAGGAAATAACATCACCGTGCTTTTAAGGGCAATTTTGGAAGAAGAAAATGGGGACTATAAAAAGGATGCTTCATGACAGAATTAAGGATGCTATCATCAGAGAATCGTCGTGCTTCAGAAGGAGAGCTCCTGAGAGATTTTCTTGTTCATCTTTGTTCTTTCAGTTTTCTATTTCTAATGGATATTGAATATTCATAGATCAACCATGACCATGGTTGGCTAGTTTTCTTTATTGTAGTTAGGGTCACAAACCCTATGTGAACCTTTTTATGATGGATTGATTTATTTTCGCTCGTTTATTTTAATATATTTTATCTTTACTCTGTGCGTATTGTTTATTATTTCTATTAGACTTGATCAACCTAATAGGAAATGATAATTTGGGAATTAGGGCTCACAATAGGAATATTGGGATTTTGATTCTGAAAGGGGGTAAAGTAACAATTTATGCATGCTTTAGGGATGGACTTGTGTGAATTGCAGTCGTTTAATTTATCATGATTAATGCTTAATTTCATGCGGAATTGCTAAGGAATTAGGATTCCAATTGGATTAAAAGGTTAGATTGTAAGGGATTGAGATTCAACTAATTATTTTTAGATGATAATTTGTTTGAGTTATTAAAATGAATGAGCATTGTTAATTAATCCAAAGTTTAAAGTGGGGATCGTAAGGTGAGTGTACCTTAGCTGCAATGCCTTTTATTATTCTCTCAAAAATCCAGTTTTATTTTACCATTGCTTATTAAATTGAAAAATTACAAATTTTAAATATTTGTCTTTATTTTCTCCTTAATTCACTATTTTCCAAAACAACCGAATTTTTCAACTTAAGGGGACTGGTTATTGTGGTACTTGGTTTACAATTCCTGTGGAGACGATACTATACTCACTCATTATATTACTTGTCGATCGGTACACTTGCAGGTGAGCATCAGAAGACTTAATGAAATTTTCACTTTTACACAAGTTTTCCTGAGCTAACTTTTTCCTTTTTATTTATCCTTACATACTGCCATGCAAATTGTATTTATCTAATATCAATGAACTGTACAAAATCCTAACTTGAATCTCTGAGATCATAATCAATGATCGATGACTATACAGTATGATAACTTGTACCATTCCAGACAGAGTCAAACGGACAACAGAACGACTATAATTTGGACTAATCTAGGGATAAAATCCCACTTTTATAAATCCCTGAAAATCAAAAAAGTCTTGTACATACACATTTACATAGTCCAATCAGGGGACCTAGAATCCATCCATGGATTTAATCAACTATTGGCTTCGTGCCACCATACATTTTATCTAACTTGACAACATACATACTTGTACATGCTACTAATCGAGTCATATTACCGAATAAATACATACATGCCTGAACTTCAAAATATACATACATCATGTATCTCAAAATAATAGCAAGGCATATACATTAGTGATTGGTGATAACACATATTTTGTTACATTTATTTATTACTCTTGGTTGGTATTTTTAGGTTTTATTTGATTTAAATAATGGTCTTTTGAGTCAAATCAGAATTCTAGATTTTAATTGGGTTTAATTGATTTTCATCACAATTTTCCAAATTTACACTACTTCCGTATTTTGGCCATATCTCACTCTAAAGATATCCGATTAACATTGTTCTTGTGCATTTTGCAGCTAACAGGAAGGGCTACAATTGCTATTTCAGCTACTGAAGCCCAATTCGGACAGAAAGATGGTCGAAAGCTGAGCCCAACATGGACGTGTTTTGCTGGAAATTTATTTTGACATTTGGACTTAAGTTATAGTTTTGAACCCAATGTACATGAGGCCCAGAGCCATTACTTTTGTTTTGTTTCCTTTTATTTTGGGTTGGATTTGTAGAGCCCGAAGCCTAGCTTGATTAGGGGTTAAAATGGCGAGAGTAGGGACCTTGTGGATTATCTTTCTTCATTAGAATTTGAATTTTACAGTTTTGAAATTGAGAGAATTTTTCATCTTTTCTCTCTCCTCTTTTCTTTAATCAACCCGAGGGTTGAGAATTCCATGGTTGAATCCTGAGGACCTGCGCCCTATGAAGCACCGACACTTCAAAAATCCTGATGTGTCATGTCCGACACTCACCGACACTCTGACACTTCCCGACACTCCAATATCGTTGCAAAGACTCAAAAAAGTTTCAAAGGTTACGTTGCGTTCCATTTTGAGTTCCAATTATTAGATTCGTTAGATTACGAGTACGATTTTATTGAGTTTAATATAAACATTTGGATATATTATGTTTCTTTGCAAAATTGATGGATATTAAAAGTTTAGTTTTTTTTTTGTTAAATTATTGAATACTAAATATAATATACACTATATAAATAAAAAAATATTATATAATATTAAAATGTGTCCTAACGTGTCAAAATTTAACATTTTTTAGAATTAACGTGTTGGAGTGTCGTGTCATATCCTGTGTCTTGTGTCAGTGTCGGTGCAACATAACCTGCGCCTCATTTTGAACCATATCAGTTTCTCTTTCCAACTCGGTTTGACATCGCGTGATTGTGAGTGTTCAATCTGAGATATGCGATTGCGTTCTTAGGAAAGAGATTAACCATTAGATTTAATGGTTAGGTTGATTAACCCAATGAAATCAAGTCGAACGGGTTGATACTCCGCGATTGCTCAAGTAGACGCGCCGTATTCGACCAAACGCTAGGTGATCGTCTAGAGAAGGGTTCCTAAGCGAATGTAGGGATTCCAATTTGATTAGGGTCAACCACGATTTGGTAATTATTTGTCCAATGATGGATATCCTTGGGATCCTAATTCTTGGGTTGTTGCTTTTAGTTTGATTATTCTTTCTTTTTATTTTATTCATTTCCATTTAAATTTACAATCATATTAAAACCCCCCATTTTAGTTTTCGTTTTTCTTTAATTTTCGTTTCTCCTTATTTTCTCTTTTTATTTAGTTCCCATTTTTATTTGGTTTTCATTTTTATTTGATTCCCGTTTTCATTTAGTTTCCATTTCCATTTGGTTTCCATTTTATTTTTATTTTTATTTTATTTTTATTTTTATTCTTATAACTGAGAGATTAAGTTCATTGCAAACTCCTTCAGAGACGACTCAGGTTGACACTTTACTATAAGATTCTAATAAACCTGATTTGATTAATTTGCACGAGTTCGACAGCTCGTGTCAAATTTGGCGCCGTTGCCGGGGAGTTTGCATCGTTCTCTATCGTTCTTTACCATCTTCCTCCTTTTGTTTCAATTATGCAGAAAATTAAGCAGACTGAGAGGATCTTCACATGTGGATGGACATTGCTTCAAGCCTTTTTATGAGGGACTCCAGCAGCAGCTTGTGGAGGCATAAATCAGGCTCACTGATGCCAATTACCTTCCCTAAGGAGGATAAGGAGTCTTCTTTTCCTTTTTCTTTATTTCCTTTTTCTTTGCATTTTTATTTATTTATTTCAACTTTAATTGTCAATATGTGGATTTTCCTTTTCTTTCTGATAATTGTTGATTTATACATGGAATGAACTTGGACATATTTCTTTTGATAGATTATTTGGATCAGGCTTAATTCTTGACTCTTGAATTATATTACTTGTTGACTGATATTGTTATGCTTAGGGGTGTTAACGGGCCGAGCCGAGCCGAGCTTTGATTTTAACGGGCCAAGCCTGTATTTAAACGTGTCCGACTGGCCTTAGCCTGTTACATGTCACGAATATAATATTGGCCTGTGGCCTGGTTTATTTACAAAAAATAAAAGCCTGTATGAAGCTTGTTAGCCTGTTAGCCTTTTTTAAAAAAAAACACCATAATTCCACAAAAATTCAATGTATATCCAAATAGAATATACAATCAACAGCATTACAGCACTAATAATTCCACAAAGATTCATAAATTCAATGTATACCCTAAAAACATAATATAGAACAGAATCATTCAAAAAATCTACTTAATCAATAAACTAAAGTAATACCAAATTCTGCAAATCCAAAAGAACAAAAAAACTACAAATTCTGCTTAAACAATTTAATATACTCATATCAACAATTTAATATATTGCGATGTTGCCTCCTCCTACATAAAAAAAAAAATAAGTCAGATTGTTTTTGATATTCAATTATAATATCATAAGATATAAAACAATCTAAATTAAGAAAATTAATACCTTCTGCTTTTTCTTTATGTCATACTTATTACGTAACCAATCTGCACCGCAAATTAATGCTTGAACTGTATTTTCTGTCAAACTTGCCCGATAAGCATCAATGACTCTTCCTCCAGCACTAAATGTTGACTCAGATGCGACTGTAGAGACTGGTATTGCTAATATATCTTTTGCCACATTTGATAAAGTCTTATACTTCATGCTATTGTTCTTCCACCATTCCAAGGCATCAAATGAAAGATGAGAACTATCCTCACTTATATAAACATCCTCTTCAAGATAACACTTCAGCTCTGACTTAACTGAATGAGTAGATTCCCTTGCACGTATCATACTCATGAGTTGAGCAAACCCAGATTCAGAATCTTTTGAGGGGGTAGAAGAGGAAGATCCTTCCACCCTAGTTCTGACATCTATATTAGAGGAAGATTCTTGCAAATAATCATTGTAAATGTCTTCTAAAGCTTGACGCACCTTTTCTATGTTTACTTTGGCATCAAAATCTGATTTGTAAATAAGTGGGAAACAAAGGCTTACCATTTCTAATTTACACCTTGGGTCCAAAATACTAGCAATGGCCATCAACAAATTGCATTCCCCCCAATATTTATCAAATTTCTCTTTCATAAACCTTGACATTCCTCTCATAAAATCAGAACTATCTTCAGCTGCTTTATCAATCACTATTTTGACCATATAAACTTCCGGAAGATATAAGTTTGCTGTAGGATAATCACTACCTGATATGATATTAGTAGCATGAGAGAAAACTTGTAATAAATGACATACCTTATCAACCTTTTCCCACTCTTCAATAGACGGCAAACAATTGTAGTGTGGGTCTCTTTCCTTGTATTCTGGAAAAACATCTTTAAATCTTGAAGCAATATTCAACATTTCATAGGTAGAATTCCATCTAGTGGGACAATCAATCACTAGCTTTCCTTCTTTTATACCCATTTGATAAAGAAACAACACAAATAAATCAAAATCAATGAATGGAAAAGCCAACAAAGATGAAGACTGTGGACTTGAAAGCTCGCTTAAGCATACCAAGACGCTGCAATTAAAATTTATATGTAAAATAGTGACAAGAGAATGAGGCAACTAATGTTACGTTTAATGTTGGATACTTGTTTTGTGCTTTCCCTGTATGTACCCAACTAATATATATTAAGATTAAACTATATATATATATATATAATATATATATATATACATATAAATGCTAAGTTATAAAATTTAAAGGTGCGGTGTAATTTAAACATGCAGTATATATATATATATATTATCAACCCTAGCGATCTGTAATGTAACAAAGTCGACAAAATATGTATATGTGAATGCACAAAGTAATAGGATCTTCCATCAAGTCAAGTACCACAAAATTCTAATAAAAGAAAATAAAAATCAAATTGTGAAGAAGTTAGAGTACTTGCAATTATAACATCAAAATGGATGCATGTGTATTAGCCTTCCGTGTTATAGGATTACGTGGAAATTCAAAGTAATAGCCTTAGGTGTTATAGGATTTGATGGAAATTCAATAAAAAAATAGAGGGATAATGGATGCCTGTGTATTATTATTATTTTGAAATAAGTGGTCTAACCTTTATCGGAGTTAACATTCCAAAATTCATTGTTTATTATTAATCTTTATGTGCACATGCTGTGTCGGCGTTTTATGACATCTTTGCATAATGGCATGTTGATTTTCGTACAATAATGCAAGAAATCTCCCCTATAAAATCTAGGGATGGCAGCAAAAATTACAAACCTGAAATGAGATTGAACCAAAGTGGTGGGTTGTGACTTGTGAGTCTTGTGATTATATCAGCTTTGATGGACAGCTCGAAGTGCCTCGAACAAGGGTCGAAATAGAGACAAATATGTTGGGTCTGCGTTTGCTGGGATAGGTTAGGGCTGGTGAAAAATATATTTAGGAGAAAGAGAATAGATAAGGACTTTTGAATAATTAGTATAAAGAAAGGTTAACGTAAATGGGCCGGCCTTGAAGGCTTGAAGGCCGGGCCTTTCATATACAGCCTGAAGCCTTTTAACTAATCGGGCTTTTACATGAGTACAGGTTTGAGCCCAACAACTGAAAAAGGAAGGCCGGGCCGGGCCGATGGAGGCTGGGCCTAAGGCCCCTGTTGGGCCCCTGGCCTTATTATCACCCCTAGTTATGCTGATTGCGTAATTTGGTTTTACTCTTGTGAGATTTTGGGCTTGTATAAATGGATTACATCTTTTGCCATTCTCTCTTTCTAATGTGTTTCTGCTCATGATCTTTATTCTCTAGAACTTGATCTTGTTCATTTTGAAACTGCATCTTTCATTTACATGCATGAATATGATAAAGGCATTTTTTTCTTTTATTTTTCCCTTTAGCCAGATAGCTATCTCTTACATTATTATCCCTTGGTGAGCCCCTTTGAGCCTTTATATCCTTTATTTCTTAAGCCACATTACTAGCCTAAGTGAAAAATCAATTAATTCTGCACCCTGGAGATTTACTGAGCATTGGTTTTCACTGTGATGTTGTGTTTAGGTGTGAGGGTTTTCCCGAGACGTGCAAAAATTTAAGTGTGAGGGGTGACCATCTGATTCTTTTCTGCTATGTGGTTTTATAGTATTGATTCAAAAAAAAAGTAAAAAAAAAAAAAAAAAAAGAAGAAGAGAAAAAGCAAAAATAAAAAAAAATAAAACAATTATATATATGTTTATTTCTATCTTTTCATTATCTTTGTTTTATTTTCTTAGTGTCGTTCTTAACTTTTGCTCTTATAGGTTTCTGGGGTGTTTAACCTTCTTTTCCATATTTTATTCATTCCATCACCTCAGCCCCATTACAACCCTGCATAAAGCCCTCTTGATTTGTGCATGCATGTGTTAGTAGCATTGGAGAAGTAGAATTTGAGCAAGCCTATAGTAGAATGATTTTATTGAGTAGATTTGAGTGATACACTGATTACCTGATACACTTGAGAGAAAAATATTGAGAGCATCCTGTAAGGAACCATTTTCGGTAATTGGCATGTACATTTGAATTTAGCAGGTGTTGTGATTTTAGATTAGGGAGTTTCTGTCCTAATTGGTTAATTTGTTGAAGACTTGTGATCTTTGTATATTTTCTGTATACTTGGTAATTGTTAGAAGGGGTTGGTTGATCTTAGTCTTTGCTTTTTATTTTAGTTTTTGCCCAGGAGTTCAAAAAGATAAGTGTGGGGGAATTTGATAACATATATTTTGTTACACTTATTTATTACTCTTGGTTGGTATTTTTAGGTTTTATTTGAATTAAATAAAGGTCTTTTGGGTAAAATCGGAATTCTAGATTTTAATTGGGTTAAATTGATTTTCGTCATAATTTTTCAGATTTACACTACTTTCGTATTTTGGCCATATCTCACTCTACAGATGTCTGATTAACTTCATTCTTGTTGAGTTTTGCAGCTACAGGAAGGGCTACAATTGCTATTTCAGCTACTGAAACCCAATTCGGACAGAAAGATGGACGAAAGCTGAGCCCAAGATGGACGTGTTTTGCTGGAAATTTATTTTGACGTTTGGACTTAAAGTTATAATTTTGAACCCAATGTACATGAGGCCCAGAGCCATTATTTCTGTTTTGCTTCCTTTTATTTTGGGTTGGATTTGTAGAGCCCGAAGCCCAGCTTGATTAGGGGTTAAAAGGGCGAGAGTAGGGACCTTGTGGATCATTCTTCTTCATTGGAATTTGAATTTTACAGTTTTGAAATTAAGATAATTTTCATCTTTTCTCTCTCATCTTTTCTTTAATCAACCCGAGGGTTGAGGATTCCATGGTTGCATCCTGAGAACCTGCGCCTCATTTTGAACCATATCAGTTTCTCTTTCCAACTCGGTTTGACATCGCGCGATTGTGGGTGTTCAATCTGATATACGCGATTGTGTTCTTAGGAAAGAGATTGACCATTAGATTTAATGGTTAGGTTGATTAACCCAATGAAATCAAGTCGAACGGGTTAATACTCCGCGATTGCGCGAGTAGACGTGTCGTATTCGACCAAACGCTAGGCGATCGTCTAGAGATGGGTTCTTAAGCGAATGTAGAGATTCTAATTCGATTATGGTCAACCACGATTTGGTAATTATTTATCCAATGATGGATATCCTTGGAATCCTAATTCTTGGGTTGGTTGCTTTTAATTTGATTATTCTTTCTTGTTATTTTATTTTTCATTTCTGTTTAAATTTACAATCATATTAAACCCCCCCCCCCATTTTAGTTTTCGCTTTTCTTTAATTTTCGTTTCTCATTATTTTCTCTTTTTATTTAGTTCCCATTTTAATTTGGTTTTCATTTTTATTTTATTCCCATTTTCATTTAGTTTCCATTTTCATTTGGTTTCATTTTTTTTTATTCTTATAATTAAGCGATTAAGTTCATTGCAAACTCCTTGAGGGACGACTCAGTTGATGCTTTACTACAAAATTCTAATAAACCTGATTTAATTAATTTGCATGAGTTCGACAACTCGTGTCAAATTTGATGAACCTTTACCTCGAGACGCAAATTTTGATGTTGTGAGTCTCAGTGATGAGCGTGAGACTTCAATATTGGCCAGATTTTCAAGATCACAATGCTAGAGATTGTATTTTCTAAATAAGTGGTTCTTGAATCTTATTTAGAGTGGTGAGATCTATAAAATAAGGAGAGAGTAAGGATTCAAAGAACCAATTGTGTTTATGTTAGCTAGTGGTGAAAGCAATTGATGGCGCTGTTTCAGAGGTATGATTCAGAAACTGATGAATTGTTCAAGGGTCCTTCAATAATCAACCCAAGATGTCTTAACTTGCTTTTTTTGCTTGTTGTCTCAAGACAAATACTTATAGCTTTTTTAAATTCGCCCCTTGTGATTTAAATTTCTGGGTTCTCCACTGCTATAGCACCAAAGATGTGCTCATGAAAGTGATGTTGGTTGCTAAATGAATCAATATGCATTTATTTCATTCATAGTATAACTGTCTAACTGGAACTTAACCATTCCTTATTATAAAAAGAGAAGTTATATCATAATTGAAATCTATATCTATATTAAAGAAAAATCATTCTTTGGCAAGTTTACTGACGCGACACTTTGTTATGCATTCTTCACTTTGTGTTCTCACTGCAAACTTAAAATTTTTCCACTTATAGAAATAATTTGAATTTGAATTATTATTAATTCATTGGTAAGAAAATAGTTCAACATTCATTGCAGTTCAAATTTGAATTTTGAATACAATAAAATCTCACTACATTCTGCATTGGAAAGTGTAGAGTATTTTAATTTTGTTGCGTTCAATAAAAACCATAATAACAATACAATAAAATCCCACTCTTTTCATTGGAAAGAGTTCAACATTTAATGTTTTTCATTATTTTTCAAATTTGAATTTTAAATTTGATAGGTGGGAAAAGAGTTCAACATTCAATATTTTCCACTTCTTTTTGCATAGGTAATTGTTAACCCTATTCATAACAAAATATTATTTTATTAATAAAAATGATTTAAAAAATTTGTAAAAAAATCAAATATTTTGTGTATAAATAGGATAAGTGTTATTGGGTCTTTCCATTTGGTAATTAGCTTTTGTTCACATGTTTCTTCTCTTTCTTGTATGTTTATCTTCTTCATCTTCTCAAGTTGTTGTTCTATTACATGAACATTTAATATTTTTTGTTTTTTTTTACAGATCTCTTATAGAACAAAGCTGACGGGATTATTTGGAATCAATGGGATATGTACTTATGTACTTCATCATAGGAAGGTACGACATTATTCTCTATATGCTTTTCTTCTACAAGTATTTTCTCCATAATCCAATTTCATGAATGAGATGATATAATAAAAAGTCTTAGCTTTTAAATGACAAAAATATGTGTTTAGTCTTCCTTGATAAGGTCTAAAGGCTGCAACAAAGAAACAAAAGTATACAATGAGCAATGACATAATGCGTGGATCATCCCAAACTTTTGGCAAGTTCTGTCCTTTTCTCTCATGTGTGTTATTCGTGCTCTTTGGGCACCATCTCATAATTCAACATGGTATAAATTCCCCCATTGTCTTAAAGTTTTTCTATTTTTTTTTATCTTTAATGTATGCAAGAGCAAGATGAGTTTTTCCTTTTATTCTTTCTATCCATACATATTTGTTTCTCACTATTGTTGTTGTTCTTTAATTTATATATGTTCTTGATAAATATGCCTATCGTGATGATGGGATTGATGAGTTTGACAGGGAAGATACTTCTTTGACCCTCATAAAACCATCATCTGTTTCTTCAAAGGATGTTCAAAGTGTTCATACAAGTATTTATTTATTTTTTTAAAATTAACATAAATGTTTTAAATATATATGTATAACCAATATAAAAAATTAGTTTTTCAAAAAATATGTATAATGAATACAAAATAATTTAAGTTTTAAGTTTAAATAAAAAATGACATATATCTATTACTTAATCACTACAAAAAATGAATGATCATTCAGTGATCAGTGACCATCCAACTCCTGCATTTTTGTTGTTAAGTATTTTACTGATTATTTTAATGTTTTCCAGTACTTTCATGGAAATTATTAAACCTATTAATAATATTTATTATTATGATTATTGGGTGGGAAAATATTTAATATTTAACCCTAAAAGTTTTTAAATTTGAATTTTGAACTTGATAGGTGGGAAAGAGGGTATAAATGGGCTAGATTTGAATTTGAATTTGAATTTTAAATTTGAATTTTGAACATGATATGTGGAAATGCATCCATCGCAGACTTCCAACTAGAGTTTGGATTGCTAAGTGGTCAGATGTATCTTCAATTTGTGCTACATGCGAAAAGGCCAAAGAAATAGAATTACATGTTATGAGAGATTGTGCAATGGCTGCTAGTGTTTGGAACAAATTGTTACCAATGAGAAGACAAGCTTCTTTTTATGAGAAGGAATAGGTGGATTGGGTAGTGACCAATATGAGCAGTGAGGGAAAGGAGTCCAGTAGTTTGAATTGGAGCTCAGTTTTCTTACTGACATGCTGGGAGCTGTGGAATAATAGGAATGCTTTTTATCATGGCAAAGAAGACAATAATGAGAATTTTATTGTGGGGAAGGTGCAACGTATGCTAGTAGAAATTGAGCAAGCTTTTGATGTCATCCATGATAATAGAAAGGGTGGAACGTCGGTTCAACTACAGATTGCATGGCATCCACCAGATCCAGGATGGATTAAGTTAAATACAGATGGTGCAGCCAAAGGAGCTCTAGGAGAAGCTACTTGTGGAGGGTTGTGTAGAGGTTCTGATGGTCAATGGTTGAGGGGTTTTGTATATTATATTGGTTCAGCATCAGCTTACATGGCTGAGTTGTGGAGTATTTTGAAAGGCTTGAGTTTTGCATGGAAGAATGGATTCACGATACTTATAATTGAAAGTGACTCCATTGCGGTGATCACTTTGCTTACCAAAGACGGTAATGCAGCCCGAGAGTCACATATTGTTGCTCGCATTCGGGCATAGATGAACAAGGATTGGGAACTTAAGTTTCAACATACCTATCGCGAAGGAAACCAGTGTGCTGATTGGCTCGCCAATCATATGGTTCACTCTTATGAGAATTCTGCATATAGCGAGTTCATCCAGATCCCTCATGGACTTAGTTGTTTATTTTTTGCTTGTTAGTAGCTGTAGTAGTATTACTATTGTTTAGTTGTTTTTTGGGCTGTTAAGCCCTTTCTTTCACCAAAAAAAAAATTACTATATGATAACTAAACAATTCTAATATCTTATGGCATCAGTTTTGTTTAATTTTACAGAAATCTTATTGGAATGCAATTGCACGCGCTTTAATATACAAGCACTATCATTCATCATCACCTTTTTAAGCATTAAAAATTGAGAGCGGGAAATAACAAATAAAGAATACATAAAAAGAGGAGCGAGAATAGAATTAGAAGGTAGGCGACACGTGCGAGGCGAGTGAGTTGGATTTGTAAACGAAAGAAACAGAGTGGGTTTGGAAACCCTAGGCATCACGCATTTGGGGAAGGTCCTTCCTCCACTCGCTCACGCTACTCGCGTGACAACTCTCTTTCTTCACTTCCCACCCGTTTCACTTCTCAGATCATCATCACCATCATTCAATCCTTTCAGGTACCGTGAAAATCACACACTCCTCTCTTTCCGTTTTCTCCTTTCTATTTATTAGATTATTTTGTTTGTTTATTTATTTATTTGGTGTTTTCTTTTCTTATATGGTTTAGGATGAATAATTAATGATTCTATATTGGTTCACTTTTAAGGTAGATGTCGGACTTAAAAATATGAACATGTAGCATAATATAAAGAATGAACTAGAATTTGGATTCGGAAGTACGTAGTTTGGTGCAAATTTGGTACTGTATATGATGTGGCAGTGTATTGGATCTTGTTGATGATGTGTGAAGGTTAGATTGGAAAGTTCTTTAGTTGTAATAATGGTTTGTTTTTTTGGTGATATTTTGTTTTGTGTTTGATTTTAATCTTGAAATGAAAACTCTGACATAAAGAACTTACTGGGTCCTCTATGAGATGGAATTGGTGTATGTATATGTATTCTTATGTGCCATATGATGATATAGTTAAATTAAAGGGTTGCCTTGTTGTTTATAAAGCTCATGCTCTATGTAGAGTCCAGTGAAGGGTTTATGGTAGATAGTCTTACCGTACATTTGCAAGAGACTAATTGCATGAATCGAACCTGTGACCTCTTGATTACATATTTACATGGTGACAACACCAACGGTTGTCTTTAGATTTTTAAAAATGGGAATTTTCATTTTTGGGTTTGATTTTTTAGAGTTAGTTTTTTTTTTTGTGTATCTGAAGTTTGCTTTCTTCCTTCATCTGATTGACTTGTGGCTTAAAGGATTGAGAGAGCAGGCTGAGTTTTGTTGATAATGCTCTCGTTATTTTGAATTTAATGTAATTTCATGGTTAAAGATTTTAGAGATTAAACCCTTCTTGAGGTTTTTTGAAATGATGCTTAACCAGAGTTTCAAAGAAATGAGACTTGTTCCCACTTGACTCATTGACTATTCCCAATGCTAATGGGTGTTTGTAGAATATTCTCTCTGGTTTAACCACTGGAATATCCAGTATGAGCAATGCTTCATCTTTGGGTTGGACACATACCATTATACCAAAGTTGATCTTACGACCTATCTAGGGCGTTTTACAGGAGCCATGACTTTGCTTCAAATGCCTTCTCTTCAAAGCGAATTATGCACTTAGATTAAACATTTGCGTGTGATGCACTTAGATTAAACAGTTGCATTTTATACTTCTTTCCCTGAGTCTTTGCATGCTTTGCTTCTTCTAGCAAAAGATGGCCATGGAACTAAAGGCATTTCTGTCTTACTCTAACACCTTGTTGTTACTGTCCATATCTGCTCGTTCTTTTCCTTGAATTTGATTCCCAAGTTTTAACCAAAATAGCTGAGTCTGCTGCAACTGTCTTGGGAGGTTTGCATTATTTTTCATGAGAAACCCCATGAGGAATTTGAGGTCAACAATAGCTCATAACCCAAACTCATATTGTCATCCTTGGCAGGTCTATATTATTTATCTATCCTTATATTATTTTATTCTCTGTTACCCAATTAGTGAGGAGGGATTCAGAAACTGTGTGTCTGAAGGTAATGATTATATATTTTCATTTAAGAGAAGATGAAATCAGATGAAAGGGGGAAGCAATTGGTGTGAAGGGTCCAAAATTCTTGTTAATTTCATGTCATTTTCCAGTGCCAAAATTTCATTTATGTATATATTAATTGATTTGCTTTTTACACAGAAAATATGTGTGTTTTAATTTTACTGCTAGTAAGTGTAGTCAAATGATGTGGAGTGTTCAACTCTGAGGTTGAGTGTCACTTTGGTAAACCTCATTTCATGGGGGTGAGTGGAAATACAATTTCCTTATAAAATTTTACTAGGTGTTTGGTTGTACCATTGTAGTTGGATCCTCATTATGGTCGCTTCACTCTTTTTTAGTAATCCTTTAATACGGGAAAGCTAATATTGGTCTGTAGGGATAATAGTCGTATGTGGTCTTTGAATATGGGAAAATCATGCTTCAAAATATATTATTTTCACTCTATAAGTTATGTATGTATGCATGCATTCTATAACTTATAGAGAAAGCAGAGAGATGCCATCAATGCAACAAAGCTCTCCATTCCCTTATGCCTGTCTAACAGGGAAATGTTCTGAAAAAGTTCATGATCTGAATACCAGAAAGAAGCCTAGTAGACAATTTTATTCCTTGACAATGATTAGGACAAACTTGCGTTTGTATATGCAGGTATTATGCTTCATAACAAATGTCCCTAAAACTTGCATAAATATTATATGGTACATCACCACAGAACCTTGTTTTGGTTAATCCTACCAAAATCCTTAAAATTAATAACTAAATTTTTTCTGTATTTTGAGATCAAACCCAGTATTCTCCAGAAGATCCTGAAAGTTGTTCTAAGATATAGCTGGCTTCAAGTAAATTTAAGAACAAGTGAGCTTGCATTTTCAGAATTGGTGCTACGCATAATGCTGCATAATGTCCAGCTGACTAAAATCTGGGAAATTATAAAATAGGTTTACCAATATATGCGGCAGCAATAGGCTACATTGCTTGAAGAGAAATGCCTATAATTTCTAGGGTTTCTCTTATCCCATTTGTTGTGTGATAAGATTGTGTTCATGACCTTTCTTTGTTGCTTAGTGCATGGCTTGCTTAAAAAGTTTTTCAATTATTAATATGGGAAGATTGGGTAGTTTTGTAATTTGTTGCATGTTTGAGCGGGTTTCGCTAAATTTTTCTTTTCTTCTTCGTTTTTCTTTTTCTTGTTATCAGAGTTTCTTATTCTTACCTTTATCTTCTCTCATTTTTTCTAATATAGTATACATGTATCTAAAAAGTGGAAAAAAAGGGTAGTGGACCAACATTTCATATAACCCATTATATTCAAAGTTATCTCTACTATACTATACTAGCGATGGTCACGATCATCCTCAGAGGCAAAATGATATGGAATTTCCAGATTAACAAAATATCAATGTAGTTGGTGTCCTTGGATCACCACTTTGATTGGCTGAAGGATATTGGCGCAGAAGCAAGGACTGAGGAAGAAGGAGGGCTAATATCATCCGATGTTTGAAATGGATTACATGGTGAGGCCATGATTCAGGGTTGCATCAAGCTCTTATACCATTTTAGAGTTTGCAAGGTGCTAATAAACTTAAGAATTGACAGAAAGTGATAGAAAATGAAAGAGAATGGAAAGAGAGAAAATGAGAGGGAAGTCTCTGTGAAACTTAGATTTTGATTAACTTTGGATTCTGAGAAGATTTCTAAGACATACAGAGTTAGGTAGAGGCAGTTGGAGATAACTGCCTAACTCCTCTGACAACTAACTTATTCTGTATCCTAACAGTTCTCACAGCGATGTTGCATCAACAACTTGCAGTTTACAACAATATGCAAAAATATGTATTCTAACACCAAAGTTCATAAATAAATGAAATTCCTACTACCAATTGGAAAAGAGAAACACCTCTACAACATTTTAACAATATAAGTTGATTGGTGAAATCAATCTAGTTTTGTTATTAAAAGGCGGGTTGGGGGGCTGTGTGTGTGTGTGTGTGTGTGTGTGTGTGTGTGTGGGGGGGGGGGGGGGGGTGTCCAATGACAACAATCAAAGCCTTCTCCCACTGGTTGGGGTTGAGTACATGAATCAAATGATACCATTGTATTTTTGTCCAAAACCAATTCTTCAAAGAGGATATTTAATTCTAGATCAGTCTTGGTCTACCTATTCCTCTAATTATTGGGCTATCCTCCATCTGATCAACTCTTCTAACTAGAGCTTCTATTGGTCTTCTTGTAACAGGTTCAAATCATTCATTTTAGGCACAATTCTACCATCTTTTCCTTAAAAGCTGCCACTTCAACTTTCTCTCTAATACATTTATTCCTAATCCTATCTTTTGATGTATGTTTACTCATCCAATTCAATATTCTCATCTCTGCTACCCTTATCACATGCTCTTGTTGACCCTTTATTGTCAGCATTGAGTACCATAAAGCATTGCTAGTCTTATGGATGTGTGTTAAAATTATCCTTTTAGCTTAAGAGTCACCTTTCTATCACAAATAATAGATGAAACATTCTTCCATTTCATCCAGCCATCTGGAATCCTATAATTTACATATCCCTCTATATCTCCATCGTTTTGTATGATAGATTCAAGATGCTTAAATTTCGTGACTTGTGGTATGGTCTTTGATTTTTACCTCCAATCTGGTGCTAGCATGTGTCATGCTGAACTTGCATTCCATGGAAGAAGTACTTTCTGCAAAAGTTTACTACTTGAATGTTAAGAAGGGTCTGCTCTCTGCGGTCTGCACCACTATCATGAAGCAGAAATATTCTAGATTTGGGGTTTAAACCTTCTGTGTCTTCAAGATTTCTCTATCACCTGCCACTAGAATAATCTTCCTAGTGGCAATGTACAGCCCATGTTACTATTTTGTGCATTTGATTGGAGTGTAAGACATAGTTTAAGTAGTCTTATTTTCCTCGGCATATTTAATTTGGGATAAGTTTAGGTGATTAGGATATATTTGGAGTAAATGCAAAGATCTGTAGAGGGTGGGCAGCTTTGTTCCATTGATGTTTTCTCCTTTTCTTTTTTATTTTTTCTTTCCAATTAAGTGATTAACTACAAGTCTGTGTTATGCAATTTGTGAAATTGTGCTGAAAAAATGACACAATTTCTGTGGAAGCCTTCATTGGAGAATTTTTACCCTCTATATAAATCATCATGCGACTCTCCTCTAAAATTAGGAGCATAGGCTGTTGACTGATATTGCAAATTCTGTACAAATCCTTATTATCTAAAATTATCTGGGGGCTATAATAAAGTTATACTGTCGGTCTTAAACGTGAGTTAACTGCCTTTTGCCTTAACACTAGCAGAGTATACTTTTTTCTCCCTTGTTGTAAGTTAAAATTTCGTGTCATGGCCTATATTGTTTTACTTAGATCCTAGAAAAGAAAACCCGTAGTTACATAGATAGGCAATGTATACATTATTGAAGTAGAACTGATTTACTTGATGGCTTGACATGATTTCTGTTCTTTATAATTTTCAGTACCCTTGAAAGCATCAAGCAGAAAGCTGCTCTCATCATGGATATAGATCTTAGGTTACCTTCTGGGGAACATGATAAAGAGGATGAAGAAACAACTGCAATTGATAACATGTTGGAAAGTGAAGAAAAATTGCATAATGGAGGTATGGACGGCAGAAATATGGTTGATGCTGGCATTGAGGTACATGCTCTAACTGGTGGAGATTTGAATTCACCCACAGTTGATATGGTGATGTTTAAGGAAGATACAAATCTTGAGCCTCTTTCTGGCATGGAATTTGAGTCTCACGGGGAAGCGTATTCTTTCTACCAAGAATATGCTCGGTCAATGGGATTCAACACTGCAATACAAAATAGTCGCCGTTCAAAAACATCAAGAGAATTTATAGATGCAAAGTTTGCATGTTCCAGGTATGGAACAAAACGGGAGTATGACAAATCATTTAATCGACCACGTGCACGACAGAACAAACAGGATTCTGAAAACTCAACTGGTCGAAGATCTTGTTCTAAGACAGATTGTAAAGCAAGCATGCATGTAAAAAGAAGGCCAGATGGAAAATGGGTTATACATAGCTTTGTAAAGGAGCATAATCATGAGCTTTTACCAGCCCAAGCGGTCAGCGAACAAACAAGAAGAATGTATGCTGCGATGGCGAGACAGTTTGCTGAATACAAAACTGTGGTTGGTCTTAAGAATGAGAAGAATCTATTTGATAAAGGTCGAAATGTGGGCCTGGAGTCGGGGGAGGCTAAACTTATGCTTGATTTTTTTATACAGATGCAAAATATGAATTCTAACTTCTTTTATGCAGTAGATATTGGTGAGGATCAACGTCTGAAAAATCTTTTGTGGATTGACGCTAAAAGTAGGCATGACTATGTCAACTTTTGTGATGTAGTGTCATTTGATACCACTTATGTTAGAAACAAATATAAGATGCCTCTTGCACTTTTTGTTGGAGTGAACCAGCACTACCAATTTATATTACTTGGTTGTGCCTTGATATCGGATGAAAGTGCTGCAACTTTTTCTTGGCTAATGCGGACATGGCTGAAAGGAGTTGGTGGTCAAGTTCCAAAAGTGATAATTACTGACCATGACAAGACTTTGAAGTCAGTTATTTCAGATATCTTTCCTAATTCTTGTCATTGTGTCTGCTTATGGCATATATTGGGGAAGGTATCTGAGAATTTAGCTCCTGTCATTAAAAAACATGAGAATTTTATGGCAAAATTTGAAAAATGCATATACAGGTCATTGACCAGTGATGAATTTGATAAGAGATGGTGGAAGATTGTTGATAGGTGTGAACTTCGAGAGGATGAATGCATGCAGTCATTGTATGAAGATTGTAAGTTGTGGGCACCAACATTCATGAGGGATGTTTTCTTAGGTGGTATGTCTACTGCTCAGCGATCTGAAAGTGTAAATTCCTTCTTTGACAAATATGTTCATAAGAAGACCTCTGTGCAAGATTTTGTCAAACAGTATGAAGCAATCTTGCAAGACAGGTATGAGGAGGAAGCAAAAGCAGATTCTGATACTTGGAATAAAGTGGCAACCTTAAAAACTCCTTCACCTTTAGAAAAGAGTGTTGCAGGGATTTGCACACATGCTGTATTCAAGAAGATTCAAGCTGAGATTGTTGGTGCAGTTGCTTGTCATCCTAAAGCTGGCGAGCAGGATGATACAACTGTTACACACAGGGTTCATGATATGGAATCAAGTAAAGACTTCTTTGTTGTGGTGAATGCCGAAAAATCAGAGGTGTCTTGTTTATGTCGGTTATTTGAATATAGAGGTTATCTTTGTCGACATGCATTGGTTGTTCTTCAATATTCGGGTCATTCAGTGTTCCCATCTCAGTATATCTTGAAACGGTGGACAAAAGATGCAAAAGTCAGGAATATAATGGGAGAAGAATCTGAACATATGTTGGCTAGGGTGCAACGATACAATGATTTGTGTCAGCGAGCAGTAAAACTGAGTGAAGAGGGATCTTTGTCTCAAGAGAGTTATAGTATTGCATTCCATGCACTACATGAAGCTCACAAAAATTGCGTGAGCGTTAACAATTCTAGTAAGAGTCCTACAGAAGCTGGTACGTCAGGGGCTCATGGTCAGCTTTCCACCGAAGAAGATACCCAAAGTAGAAATATGGGCAAGTCAAACAAAAAGAAGAATCCAACTAAAAAGAAAAAGGTTTGTTGTTTCTGAAAACTTGACTTCTAGACTAATATGTTTTTTCTATCATGACCTACTCTTTGAATTGCAGGTTAACTCTGAGGCAGAAGTGATGACTGTTGGGGCACTAGACAACTTGCAACAAATGGTTTGTCCTCCTATTATTAGTTAACCTCTCAGAGTGTTTGATTTATAGTCTAGGGGATAAAAGTATGTAGATGAAATACATGCTTCATGTTAGGATTTACATATTTATGTGAACCTGGAGGGAAAATCTTATGAATTCCATGGGAATTCCAACTTAGTTAAATAATACATGTGTCTGCTTGCTTGAAGTAAACTGTGCTTCGGTTAAAGGAATCTTTTTTTGTAGGACAAATTCAGCACAAGAGCTGCCGTAACCCTTGATGGTTATTATGGCACGCAACAGAGTGTGCAGGGGATGGTATGAATATAATACGCTATAGTTCTAATATTTTATTATTCACTTTCAGTGTGAGCTTCATATATATATTTTTTTATTTGATGGTTTAGTTGAACTTAATGGGACCAACACGGGATGATTACTACGGGAATCAACAGACTCTTCAGGGGCTGGTGTGTAGAAGAAATTGTGATAAATTTTTTAAATTTTTTTTTTAATATTATTTTGACTGCCTAGAGTATTTCCTTCCCCAGACACTCACGAAGTGGGTATTTGAACTGGGTCGGCCCTTTTAATATTCTTTTGACAGTGCAATAATTTAGAAACTGTGTTTTATGTCTATAGGGACCAATAAGTTCGATACCAACTAGCCACGATGGTTATTATGGTGCACATCAGAGCATGCCTGGTCTGGTATGGTTCACTAGAGCAAAGGATAATTTTATGAATCCTTGTAATGTTTGATGAATTCTTATATGGTCCAAACTTGCAGGCACAACTGGATTTTTTGCGAACTGGTTTCACATATGGCATTCGGGTTAGTATGGTAATTTAAAACTTTCTAGGTTGTATTTTCTTTCTGAAGAGCACTTATATAGTCATTGCTTCTTCCATGTGGCAGGATGATCCTAATGTGAGAGCAGCACAGTTGCATGAGGATCCATCAAGACATGCGTGAGTGTCACTATCCTTTAATCTAAGGTAGTTGATATTTTGAGTCAACCCCTCAATAATTTGTGGTGATTAAATGAGTATTTCGTTGAAAATAATGAATAGTTGAAGCAGTGATTCAAATTATTCATATTTATAGGCTTGGGAAACGAGGACTATGAGCTGCTTATCTTGTGTGAGAAATGACACACATCATCCCTTAAGTGAGGTTTTAACGAAAAACCTCCAAATCCAGTATTTTGTAATATAATACTCCTATATTAATAATATAGGATAACTGTTGTGAAACGTCTATTATAAATATTAATAGATGGTGTAAGGTTTTAGCATTCAAGATCATGTAGAGAATTGTTGTATTATAAACTTATTCTTTAGGCTACATGGGAAATTGTAATTATGAAATGTTAGTAACCAAGTATTCGCATGCTTTTCCCTGTTTACGTTAGTGCAAACGAGAGTAAAATCTCATTCATTTGTAATTTCATTTCCCCTTACTTTTGTTCCTCTCAATTAGACGTGGCAAAAATAAGTTGAACTCAACCCGTCAACCCAAATAATCCACCTATATGCAGGGCGAGTTAAAATGGGTAGGCAGGGCGGGTTAAGTTAACCCATGTAATTTTTTAAATATATATATATATATGGGGTTAGATATTCTTATACCGGTGTAAGAATTAGAAGTCTTACACTTAATCTTGACCATTGATCTACTTGAATCCAATGACTCACATTACTAAAAAATTAGAGCTCTTAGATATAAGTGGAATCAATGGATAAGATTAAAAGTGTAATTTACACTGGTGTAAAATGATCCTAATCCTATATATATATATATATAGGGGTAAACATTCACATTACTAAAAACGTCGTTTTGATTAATGAAGGGTATTTATGTAATTTTAGGTGAATTAATAAGGGTGTTTCAGTAAAATATATTTGATATAAAAATAAATAAAATTACAATAACACCCTTCATTAATTCACCTAGAATTACATAAACACCCTTCATTAATCAAAACGACGTAGTTTTGGGGCTAGCCGGAGATAAACTTATCTCAAGCCTGAGAAATATATATATATATATATATATATATATATATATATATATATATATATATATATATATATATTATGACTAGGTTGATATATGTGAATCGCTATTATGTGAGACTTTTTTTTTAGGGAATTAATTTTACTGTGAAGATTAATTTTTTTTTTTCACTTTCGATTCGGCTGAAGAAGAGATTAACACAAAAAATAAAAGTAACTTTTATTTTTGGATTTAAATGCTACTATTTATACAAATCAAACTAGTATGAAATTTTAGTTACAAGATGCAATAATGTGTTCATTTGCAAATATTTACATGTTTGATGTCATTATTTTGTTATATAATGACTTATTAAGATATGATTTGTATAGTTATGTTAAATGAAATTATTGGTTTAAATTATTCTTGTCATTAATTTATGGGCTTTATTAATCTTATGCAGTAGGAAAGAACTCTCTCATGTAATAGAAATAATCATGTGTGGGACTCACCCACTATAGAAAAAGAATAAAAGAATAAAAAAAGTAACACGAAAATCGATGGATGTGTAAGAGAGAAAAATTCTCTCCTACAACATAAGAGGATTCTCCCTTAATTTATTGCTTGATACTTTTTTTAACTTAGCGAAATATTTAAATGTTAGATATTAGAATTAAAATATTAGCATTAATATATTTGGATATTTTTTTAAAATTTTATTTTTTTGGTGGGTTAACTTATCTTAAAATGTGGTGGGTTGGTATTTTTAATCCACTCATCGATAGCGTGTCAACCTGCCTCGCCGTGTTTTTGGCCGGTTGAAGGCAAGGTTGTGCGCGAGTTGGTGTTTTGTTATCTATGATGCACCGACACTTCAAAAACCTGACGTGACGTATCCGACACTTCCCAACACTCTAACATGCATTGGAGAGACTCAATACAAAAAAGGTTCAAAAGTTGCGTTGCGTTTTTAGTTCCAACTATTAGATTCGTTAGATTACAATTATCATTTTATTGAGTTTAATATAAATATTTGTGATATTTTATGTTTCTTTGCAAAATTGATGGGTATTATAATTTTGTCTTCATATTTTTGTTTGAATTATTGAATATTAAATGTAATATATATTACTTAATTTAAAATATTATTTAATATCAAAATGTGTCCAACATATTAAAATTTAACATTTTTTAAAATTAACGTGTCGAAATATCATGTCTTGTGTCCCATATTGGTGTAACAGTTTGACATCTCTAGACTCTCCGTTGATCTTTTCTTACCAACAAATAAAGTTAAATAGAGAGAAAAGACGGGGAAAAATAGATATGGGCAAATTATTTCTTCCTCCCGCGCGGTTTTGTGTATTTACTACCAACCTTTCCATTTTAAAGTTTTCAAAAAAAAAAACTTTCCATTTTAAGAGAAAATTTATGCCTCTCCTTCTTAATATGTGAAACTCATTTATTAGCATAAATAAGAAAATCAAATTAGACTTTTGGAATTGATTTGTTCATGTGAATTGAGATTATGAGATATGATTTTTCTATGTATAAATAAATTAATTATTATTAATTTTGTCCCATATAATGTAATTCCCAATTCGTTCAACTAGGAATTAAACCGATAGTTTAAAAATCGGCAATTGAATTGTTGAATGGATGCTGTACCGTTGGGATCTATAAGCCCACTATGTTCCCTTAGGGGATGGAGTCACTGTATGGGCAATACCTCTAGCAAAGGTAGAGACCACGCTAGGAGGTATTATTCCAAGTATTATACAAGCAGATAACAATGGGGAAAGGGTGTGTATGTGTGTGACTCAATAAGAATGGGCAGAATAACGATACATGGAAGATACATCATCTGCATGTGGAGAATGGTATTTATAGGGATCAAGAGCGTTGATCCTGTGCGGGTTGGTGAGAGGAGGTTAACTCTTCTTGGGATCTGTTGGGGGAGACTGACATCGCTAAGGCAGCAGGGATGCAGCACCTGCGACTGGCGATGTCAGCATGCAACAGTGGGGCGGTTACCGCTTATGGTACCTGGGGCGGTCTCCAGGGAGTTGGAGTCCCAAGATGAGACATTTTGGTGTCTCATCTAGGGACGCGTGCCGCCTTGGGAGCGGTAAACCAAGTAAGTTGCTAGGGCTGACGTGGACATAGATAAGAGACTTGGGCTAAAGCTATTGGGCTTCCTGCAGCATTGGGCCATCCGGAATAGGAGCCCCCCCAGCTTGGTAGCAAGCGTAGTTTGGTGCCAAGATAAATCGCCTTAGGCGTCTTGGGGTCGTTAACGGTCTGCTTTGATGTGCAAAGGTAGAGATCCAGAGTTTTGGCAGAGCAACGTGACGTGATCACCTGGGTGTAATTCCGGTCCGGCGATCTCAGCTGTGTGTACACGTGGTGATTTGAGGGTAGCGTCTCCTGCTTGGCGACTTGACTGGCTGGTGGGACACTTGGCTCGCGGAAGACTGTCTAGATTGACCACGCGTCTTGTGGTCAGGGTTGGCTTTGTGGTTTTCGAGGGGTTGCCATGATGGATTCCTTCATCATTGCAATTAACTGAAGGAACCCTAATGTCACGTAATGCGGTGCATTAATGCGACGTGCGAGACATCTTGTCTCCCTTTAATTACTACGGAGTCCTTCATCTGGGCCGCTTATCTTCTGGCGGTTGTTCAGATCACACGGTTGTCATCTTGTGGCAATCCACGTGTACATTGAGCCTTATGGCTCTTTTTTTATAAAGGGAGTTCGTCATTTCTTCATAACCTTTCTCAGCGTTCTTTCTCCTTCTTCGCGACCTTCTTTACCACTCTTTGGGTCTTCGTGTTCCTGCGTCCTTTCTTCTGGCTTTGTTTCTGGTGTGAGTGCTTCTGCTGGTATTCTGTTGTTCCATTTCTTCCCCACACCAGTATCTTCATTGTTGCAGGTATGGTGTTACTAGCTTGTGACTGCTTGCATTTGTGACTTTTCTTATTTCTTGCTTTCTTTTGGCTTTTGGTTCTGTTTTCCTTCTTTCTGCGATGGTTGAGTTGAAGAATTTGACGGGTGAGGTCTTGCCTGGGTTGGGGGTGGTTGTTAAAGAGGAGGAGTTTGATGAAGCTTTTGAGTTGCTTGACGATTGCGAGGTGGGAGAGGCTATGCAGGCGTTCCTTGCTAGTCGTCCTGGGGGGAAGTAGAAATGTCCCTTCTCACACTCCTTTTATTCCTGGGGTTTAGTCTCTTCCTCATGGTAGGGTCCCTGAGCTCTTGGGTTTTAGTGAAGATGAGATCCTCAGACTTTTGCCCGAAAGGGCTTTGGGGCCTGTGGTTCCGTATTCTGGGGAAGCTTTTGGTTCTGGCTTGTGTGGTGGTTGTGGAGTTAAAGCTGGTAGGGGGTTTCTAGGCCGAGTAGGCGTCGTTTTAGTGGGTGTCGGAGTGAAAGCGAGCTTCGCCCTCCTTCAAGGAGGCATGCTAGGTCTTATGGCGCTCTTCTTACCATCGTAGGTCCTTCTCGCGCCGCTGTACTTCGCGGCGTTCTTCATTTGGGGTTGGGCGGCTTATTCGCCCACTATCTTCTATCAATCGCGATCCCCAGAATCGCCCTTTAGAGTCATATACCAAACCTCGGCCTTCGCAAATAATTTACCCAACCGTTGAGCCGCCTGTTGCCCTGCGCACGTCTTGCGGCCATGTTCCTCCAGTTCCTAAATCTTTTCATCGCCGGAAGTATGACGAGTCATCAGACAATCGGTTGGGCAGATATCATCCAGATGATGCTCGGCTAGTATGCTATGGCGTGTGGGATGCCATTGCCGAAGCCTTGGGGCTTTACAAGGTGCCCCCTGCCTGGTGGCCTCATCCCCTTACTTACTCAGACTTCTACACGTCTAGTTCAGAGAGTTCTGACTCTTCGGGTAAGTTGCTTCTGAGCTTGAACGATGTTTGTTGATGAGAAGTGTTGGTGGTTTAAGGGTGAGAATTATGGGCGGTGAGGGAGTTGGCGGTTTATGGGGCTTTGTTGTCTTCTCTTGATGTCGGTTGACATGATTGGCCTTTGACCGTGTTTGTCACTCCTCCCAGGTTCGTTGGTGGTTCAAATTCCTTAGTGGCGCATGGCGATTGTCTATATTCATGAGAGCTTCCTGGCGTGCAACTGGGTAAACGAAGACGTGGCGGACACCTCTTCTCGTTATATAGATAGGGCTATCTTGGGCGACGACTATATGTCTGAAGGCAACTTCCATTGTACTGAGGGTGGCGTTAACAGCCATAAATGGGAATGTAAGTCGGTTCGAGAGGTTGATAGAGTTTGTGACAAACCACGCCCTGAGGGAGTTGCAAATTGGTGTTTCTTCGTCTACAAGACCCATTTTACGGACCAGAAAGTTAGGCTCCATTTTTCTGAGTTTGAAAGGGGAGTGTTAGCCCATCTGCGAGTTGCACCTTCTCAATTACACCCCAATGCCTGGGCGTTTGTGCGGGTATTTGAGAGGATATGTCGGTATTTTGGGTGGGCGTGCTTTGTACAACTGTTTTTCCATTGTTTCCAGGTGTCTTCCTCTTTGAAGAAACTGGGTTGGGTCTCACTAAAGGCAGCAACAAAGGTAGGGGCGAGATTTACGACATATGCAGACTGATACAAGAAATGGCATATGACTTTCTTTTGGGTGCAGCCTTTGCTTGACGAGGGAGAGGTACCTTTTTTCGTGGATCGGGAGAGTGGGGCGAGCCGGATTGAGTTGTACTAGTCTAAGAGGGAGAGGTACCCACCAGCCCCTATTCGTTTGGGTATGATACCTTGTCCCTGGAGGAAAAGTTGGTAGTTGATTGGTTTGGCGAGCTTAAGAAGGAGTTTCTTAGTCCGTGGCCCACTAAGAAAATGTTGTGTTATGGAGGTGTATGTGGCAATGACTTGGAGTGTTTTTGTCGGCGCTTTAATTGAGTTTTTTCCTTCCTTTTTTGCTAACATGAATGTATCTTTCTTTGTTTGCAGTCGAAAGTTTGTCGATGGATGCATTGGTGATTGCTCGTGAAGCTGCTGCGAAGGTGCGAGCATCCGGTGGCGGGGTTCCCTTTGTTGTAGTTGTTCCAGCCGCTCCAAGTAACGAAGCAGATAAGGGAAAGAAGAAAGTTGTGTACCAACCCAAGAAGAAAATCCAGTCTGCAGTGGATATCCCTGCCGATGAGCTGGCTAGGAGGGCCACCGGACCAATTATTAGGGAGGTTCAGGAAAAGGCTAGGGATCCAACGTTCAATCAAACTGCTTCCACAGCTACCCCGCCCATCCAAGCGGATTCTGGTAGGAAGAGGGTTGCTGATGAGAATTTATGCTCACCTAAAGTTGTGAAGGCGGCTAGGCTAGAGTCGACTGAGTCTGGTCAATCGGGTGGTAGTCTCTCCTTTGTTAGGGAGAGTTTCTCCGATGGTCTTGATGGTGATGAGGTGACGGTGGTCAACACTCCGAGTAGGGGTGGGGTCACTACTGTGGCGGTTGCCGAAGAAACACCTTCACCTGCTGTTATTTCATTAGTTCAAGTTTTGAAGTTGTCGGAGAGGGATCTTAACTCCAGCTTTCCTAATCCTAAGTTGAACGTGGCGATGCCGGCACAAATCAATCATCAAGATATTATAGATTGTACCCAAGTAATGATTGGTCGGATGCTGGAGATTCGGGAGGCTGCTGTTGCTGTCGACAGTCGTTGCTCAACCCAGGATGATGATTTAATGCAGAAGGGGCGCAAGGTAGAGGCGTTGACTGTCGAGGTAGGGCGCCTAGGGAAGGAAATTCTTGATTTGAAGACTGCCAACAAATCCCTGCATAACAGTAACCAAGCGCTGAGGAAGACAAGTGATAAAGTGCAACGTCTTACGCAGGAGAAGGATGATTTGGAGAAGTCGCTGGATGAGTCGGTGGCCGAGAAGAATAACCTGCGGCTGGCGAATAGCAAGCTATCTGACGAGAAGGACAACCTTCAATTGGAGAAAGATAAGTTATCAATTGAGCTGACCGCCGTATGTGGTAACCTGCACGCTGCCCAGGAGGATTTCAAAAAATCGTCTGGGCGGGTGCAGGAACTGGAAATTGCCTTGGCTCTGGTTTTTTATGATTCTTTTAATAACGCCCTCTGTCAAGTCTCACTGCGCTATCCTGGGATAGATGTTTCGGGTTTTAGTGTCGACTATGTGGTGGAAGGTAAACGCCTGCTTCAGAAGGTCTCAGGTAGTGAGGTAGTTGTGATCGAGCAAAGTCCTGAATCTGATGAGGATGAGGATAACGTGGGGGAGGAACAACCAGTTGGTAATGGCCCCTCTTTAGCTAACGATTATCCTTCGAGCAATGAACAACCTGCTGTAGGTGACCCGCCTTCGAGTAATGATCAGCCTGTAGGTGAAGAGCGGATTGACGGTGGTGAGCAACCTTTGGGCGATGAACGATTCGTCGGTGCTGATGTCACCGGGAACGTTTTGTCGATAAAGCTTGTTGGGGTTACTATGTCTGGGAAGGTTTCGAGGGATATTGCTGCTGCTGGCACAAATGAACAAGTCTCCACAGCTGGAGAAGTGGCTCCTATGGGGGGTCGCCAAACTTAGCTTTATTTATTTGTAGTTGTCTTTTCTGTTGGCCATGGTTGTTATGTCAACATGGATTTGTATTTCTTTTCGTATCAATGAAATCCCTTTCCTTTTTTCGTTCATGAACTTGCTTCCCTTTTAGTAATACTTGGCATGTTGGATTGGGGTGAGAGCCGTTCGGTAACTTGTACGTTGGCTGGGGGTGAGAATCATCCCAATCCGACGCTTGGCGGGGGTGAAGACCTTCTCGTAACTTGTACATTGGTAGGGGGTGAGAACCATCCCAGTCCAACGCTTGGTGGGGGTGAAGACCGTCCCGTACCTTGTACGTTGGCTAGGGGTGAGAACTATCCCAGTCCGACCCTTGGCGGGGGTGAAGACCGTCCCTTAACTTGTGCGTTGGCTGGGGGTGAGAACCGTCCCAGTCCAACGCTTGGCGGGGGTGAAAACCGTCCCGTAACTTGTAATTATAGAGCACGCAGAATAGGAAGTAGTGGAAACAACACGATGTTTATTGATTAAAAAAAGTCACCTGCCTCGTTAAAAACCTTTCCAAGCAAAATCCATTGGGACAAAAATTTGGAAGGGAAAAGAGACAGTATATAAGTTACATTGTAGCTCAACTGTAATATCTTATGAGATTGTCAACGTTCCACGCCCTCGGAATGGCTTTCCCCTCCAATGTTTCTAAGGCATAAGCGCCACCTCCCAACTTATTAGCCACTCGATAAGGGCCCTCCCAGTTCGGGGAAAGCTTTCCGTCATGAGCATTCTTATTACCGTTGTCTGCTCGCCTGAGGACCAGATCTTTTTCTTCGAATTTCCTTGCTATGACTCTTCTATTGTACCGAGCGGCTGATCTTTCTTTGGACTGGCATTAAGACTGTGTTGCACGTTCTCGGAGCTCATCTAGGAGGTCTAGAGCTTCACTGAGATTCTGACTGTTAAGACATCTCCATGTCTGCAGCTCACGAGGACTCTACCTTGCATCTCCATCCAAGTAGCTGAGTCATGCTAGTCTTACCCGAGATAACCAATGCCCTTTATCAGTATCTCTAGACTAGGAATATATTTATGGCAATGGACGTGTGGTGTCATTGAGCCCTCATGATCGTGATCCCTATCACAGATCCTCAATGTGACACCTGTAAGAACCCGCACCGTTAATTAAGAAAATTAATTAATTAAATGTGAGAATTAGGAAATAATTCCATAATTGACCCTAATAATTATTATGAGGCTTTAATAATTATAGTGAGTGAGTAATAATGCTGAAAGTCGCTTTCTAACGAAAAGTGCAGATACCGGTTCTGCTACCCGGTATAAATGCGTACCGGCGAAGTATCCCGGAAAATTATAATGAGTGCATGAATATTATTAGAATATTATATAGGATTAGTAAAACAACTTTCAGGTCAAAATAATGAGGACTGGTGCTAGAACTGATACTGGCTATGGAAAAGCGGGTACCGGAAATGTGCTGCGAAAAATAAATTAAAAGTATGATACATCTTAGAAAAATGAGTAGGTTCTGATTCCAAACTTTGGGATTAAAATGATAAGCGTAGCTATTAGTGTTAATACTTTGTGATTAATTAAGTGGACCTATGGGCACAAAACCCTAGGCCATGTTATTAAGGCTACGTGAGTCTCTTAAGCAGCTGATCAGCCTCCACTATTTGTCACCTTCTCAAAGAAAACCACCAAGTTATCATCTTTTCTCCTTGCAATCTTCACCAAAATACCTTAGCCTTGTGTAAGCTAGCATTGGGAGTGGGAAAGGATAACCATTTCTGAGTTTTGGCTTCTATGTGTGGAGTGTGAGAGCTGAAATTGTTGGTTTGGGTGTTGGGAAGCCATGGTCATGGCATTTTGATGTCCAAGAAGCCATATTTTTGGAGAAAGAACCCTCCTTGGTGTAGCATTTTCGTGTTCTTTACAAATCTGAGTTGTAGGGGCTTTGTGGTGAGCTCCAAGAGCACCCTTGGTTCTATTCCAAGCCTTGGTGGTAAGCACCATCATTTTGCCTTTGGTTTCTTTAGAAATAATGAACCATGATGCATGTATTAAGCTAAAATTGATAACCTAAGGTTGGGTAATGTCAAACACGCCTAGAAATGTATATTTAAGCTTCTGTAATCCGTAAAAGTTGAACATTTGGATTGACATCTCGCGAAATGCAGAATCTGAGTTCTGCCGTAAAATATCCGGATAATGGGTTAGAAATATCCGAATATTGATATCCGGATATGGATATCTGGATATGTCCCCGACATATATCCGGATATTCTGGGTTTTCGAGGAACAGTGGCTGCACTGTTCATACAGAAGGCTTGTAAAGGTTGGTGGACCCTAGATTGATGAAGTGGGACTTCTGTAATAACATAACTAAGTCAGAATCAAGGGATTAAGGGCTTGTGACTTTGTGGGAAGCCTTAAGACGTAAATCGGAAAAGGAAAACGTAGTCTTTATGTTTATGCTTATGAGCTATGGTTATTGATATGATTGCTGGTCCAAAACAGATTGTGATTCTTCTGTGTTTGGGCTTTGAGCTTTGATTTGACTCTTGTCATTGGATTGTTAACTTGCAAGGTAAGATTTCGTGTCCTCGGTTTTTCCATTGTTTGGTTCCACCATGTCCCTTGGGGGGATGGTTTATATGCATGCTGTGTTTACATGCTTTTATACTTGGAAATGGTTTTGAGCTGATATGTGCAATGACTCATAATATGTATGTGTTGTTTCCACTTAGACGGTAAGCCAGAGTATGTGGCGTCATACAAGATGGTGAGGCTGTGGGTGGGTGCAAGTAGCGTCTTGCATTATGTGTTGGTAATAGACGTATTACTGCATTTCTCTGATCAGTAGAATATTATTGACACATATGACATGATTATCTGCTGCAATGCACTATTTTGGAACTTATATTGTTTAAACTGTTTTAGAACTTATATTGCACATGTAAGTGAGCTTGGGGTGGAAGATCCTTGAGGACCCATTGTCTTATTGAGATTTCTTGTTAGAGATCTCACCCCACGTTTGGGGCACCATTTCAGGTTCAGGTAATGCTAGGGTTGAGACCTCGGGTGGCAGGAGGCCGAAGCTGAGTTACATATTGCTGTTTATATGCTGACATGTTGGATGCTGGATATGCCTGTTGCTATTATGCTTTTAGCTTCATTTATGATTATGTTGTTGCTGTCGAGACTCTGTTGGGCTTTGCTGCCTTATTTGGTGAGCATGGGGATTGTCCATGCCACATTAACTTGACTTTACGTTTTTAGACTTGAGTTGTAATAATGTAAAAGGATATTGTTCAGGCTACAGGTTGTAGTCCTGTGACTTAGATACTCACTTTTATTTATACATTGAGGTATTTCAGTTAGTTGTCTTTGTAATTTACATACAGGCGATGTTTTTATGAAAATGATTAAGTAATTAACTTGGCTAAGTATAATGACATCATAATTGAATTAAAGAAAAAGTTATTCCGCATTTTAAATTAAGTGTGGCTTAATACGATGACATGTTAACAAACCGGGTATACACGAGGTGTTACAACACCCGTTCCATTCCAAGGGTTTTATCCAGTTACTCATATTCCATATTTGAGACATGCAATATGAAACAAGATAAATAATGCTTTTATTCATAAAATATATTCATAACAAATAAAGAAGTACATGAGTCCATCTGACTCTCAGATTGTCTCTAAGAAACTTATGTACTAACAGATTCCTCACACTCTAGGAACTTCCAAGAGAGATTTGCAAGGGTTGTTTCTCTTAGGTTTATACCACTTGGAGATCCTCAAGGGCTATTTTCTAGGGAAGTCCCTAACAATCGTTATTTACATAATACAGGGAACTTCCAAGAAAGATCCATAAATGGTTGTTTCTCTTAGATCTTTACCACTTGGAGATCCTCAAGGGCTGTTTCGAAGGGAAGTACCTATATCACACATCCTACTGGCCATAGGGCCATTCAATCATTTATCAATCACCAACTCAATCCTCATTGATCAGTCATCATTTATCTGGTATTACATCAATCATCATTTATCCATTACTATATCCATCATCATTTATCATTCATTTCATCAATTATCAATGCATGAGCATACCATCACTATCATTATCATATATTACATCATCTTAACCATTCCTCCACAAGAGAGCATCATGGAACACATAAGGGAATTAATCTCAAGGTACAAAAATTTACCTATTGTGGAACTTCTGTCCCTCATTTTCTTTAACTCAAAATGAACGCAACCAATCCTCCACCAAAGACAACCTATTGCCAAGGTAGGAAATGTATTCAACACTTAATCCACACATAAACATTAAGTCAAATGGCTAGACAAACATCTCCAATACACTACATTACTCATAAAGCTCAACTTACCTCCTTTGTAAATTTTCCAAGAAACTTAAACTTGGTCCATTGAATCTTCCAATGGAATTTCTTCAACCACCACACCACTAAGAGCAACTTTACAACTACAACATTATAAAATCAACCATTACAATTAATCCAAAATTGCAAAAATCCGCAAAATACTATTCATCATCTTCTACATTTGAAATTTCCTTGAAAACTAACATTAAGGGATGGAAACTCACAGTAGCACTACCTACAACCAAAGAATGAGTGATTCCTAAGCTCCTATGGCTTGAAAGCCTCTCAAACTCCACAAAATCACTTGAATCTCAAAATCTTTGAGCTTGAATGTCTCCCTTCACAATGTTTCCCAACCGAAAAGAAAAGACAAGAGTTTTAAAGATGATGAGATTCTAAGTGTTTTTGCCTTTGGAGCGGATGAATTTCGTTGAGAAATGCAGGAGTTAGGGTTTGGTGCTCCTCAAATGGCTTTTTCCTCCAATGGCTCCTTTTCCCCCTACCCCCCTCTCTCTCTCTCTCTCTATGGGTTGCTTGGTGAAGAAGGAGGAAATGTGTTTTGTGCCTTAAGTGGAAGTGTTTAAGTGGTCTCTCCACCATTAACTTTGGTCTACCACTTAAGATTGCTCATTTAGCTCACTTTCTTACTTAAACTTATAATTCTAGCCATGACTTCATATAAAATGTGGAACTTAATTCAAATCCATAAATTTACTCATCTATCATGGATTTTAGCATTAATTATACTAGTGAGATATTTTCTCACTAACTCATTCTCAAATTTTGGTAATTTCTGAAATATTGTATTTTAATCAAAAATTGATTGTCATTGCGCTTTCATATGAAAAGTTTACATTACTTAATTAGATTTATTAACTAATTAATCTCATATTATCATGCAAAGATCCCCTAATTACTCATCACTCAGGTACAAGTTATTACATTATATTTACTAGCATTTTAGCGTTACTATTACTATATAATTTGTTACCGTTGGATTAATTTGAAATCAATTGTCAAAAAATGGATAAAAAAATTAATTGCCGTTGATTTCAAATTGATCCAACGGTAACCAATCAGGCATTGGCGGACCTACGTTGGCGCAAGTGTCCGCAAGTGCGGACACAAATTTTTGAGAAAAAGAGAGAGGATGTAGTGGTTCGACTGGAAGCAATGGGGAGAAAAGATTAAGGAACTTTTGAATCGCAGGTGTGGAGAGACAATGTTACCAAATGGAATTTTGAACATGCTCGGTAATTGAGCTTTCGCCACACGCCCTGCAATTCCATCAACTCCATCAATGTCACTTAATCTACTCTTAAATAACCAAAGGCAGAAATCAAGCTTGTATGTGAAATAAAGCACTCCGAAAGCTCAGATTAAGGAACAACCTTCACGCGAAATCAAGCACTCTGAAAGCTCCATCGCTAGAATTGCAGAAACCATATCCACGCAACATGGCACACCACCTCGCCCCCTCCTTCCTCATCGCGCCGTCCAAGCTGCTAAGTTTTTTTTTTTGTTTCCCTGCCTCATATGAGTCATATCATCATATGCCTATTAGGTTTCTAGCTGGAGATATTTTTGGGTTTAGGATTAGCTTTTAATCCAATGGAAAGAAAAGTGGGCTAAGCCCAACATGTTGGTAATGGAAATAGTTAAATCCATTTCCCTGATGTAGGCTTACAAATGGTCAATCTTTTCTTAAATTTTGTTTGCCTCGTAACTTGAATGTGATATAAATACAAAAATAAAAATTTCATGTATATAAAGCATTGATTTAAATTTTCTTTAAGAAAAAAAAATATTCAGGGGCGCTGCCCCGAACCTCCGACACTAAGAGTGCGGACATAAACAAAACTTTCTGGGTCCGCCACCGCAATCAGGTAATAAGTTAATGTGTATTTATTTTTATTAATAATATTTATTTATCAAGTTAACTCTTATTATTATTATTTTATATTGCAAGACATATAATATAGTGTTTTATAATAATTTAAAATTTCACCTAAATTAATATCTTACGATTTGATGCTAATTTATTACTTGATATAATATATAAAATATTAAAAAAATATACATATTATTATGAACGATTTGACCGGAGTTCAATCGTGATAAAATCAATGAAGCAATTGTTATCCAAAAAAAATAAAAAATAAAAAATCATTTTTTTCCATTGAATATAGATAAGTTATCATTACAAAAAAAAAATAATTATTTGTATTGAGTCCAAAATAACATCATTTTAGGTAGAAATTAATTTGTTTTTGTAATTATAATTTATCTTAAGGTTATAATAGTCTTTATCATTATAACTTTTTAATCTTTCAACTTAAGATAATGTCATTTTCGAAGTGAATATAAATAACATATCTGAATTCACCGTAGAAATATTAAAGGCATAAAAAAAATCAATGAACCAATCAAATATTTTGGCCAGTTGATTGACCATTACGGTTTGAAAAACATTGTATATTACTATATTAGCGAAGCACCGTGAAATCCACCATTGTACATGTACACATGAGTTGTTAGTACTTCTTTATTGTAAAATATGTTCACCCTCCTTGATTAGCTTAAAAAAGAAAAAGAAAAAATCACAACCAACCCGAAGAAGGCCATTGGAAAGAACTCAAGCATTGAAGAAATGGGTTCCCATTTCATTTCAAATCTGGTTCCGTTGAATCCAAACAATCTAACTCAAGCTTGTGGTAGCTCCTTCATCTAGTTAAGATTTGATTTGAAACAGTCTAACTCGGTTAGTGGAAGCACGATACACGAAAAATAGTTACAATGCAATAATTAAGTAGAATTCAATGATAAGATTCTTTAAAACTATTTTTCTATTTTTGTATTTTATGTGAGCTTTCTGCCCGAAGAGAGCAGTTGTTTCCAGAAGTTCAAGTGAATAAAAGTTGGGATTTGCATCTATCAATTCACATGACACAAAAAAGTTTCCTACACACAACATTTTGTGAGGTCCACGCTTTTTGAAACAAAACAAAAATAAAAAAATTACGGCACGCAAAACGAATCTCTATAACATTACACAATCATTTTTCCTACAACATAACTCTTATAAAACCCATAAAAGTTATACTCTAGGTGAATTAATAGGTACGAGATTCTTTCAGTTTAATTAGTAATTTCAAGTTTGAAAATTAGGGCATGTAATTTGCTATTGAAGATAATGGGTGATATTAAATCACTAAGAGGTTTGAACTCTTGTATAAAGCAGAAGAGATAGATAATCAGATTTATCACTGTGCAATTATGAAAATTAAAAACAGACTTACTTGATGTCAGATGATGAAGCAGACAGAATCAGATGAATAAAAAATGTAGAATTAGAGGAATAAAATCTGAGCACACAGAACGTGTCTCCTTAAGACAATTTTCCCTCTCACTGATGACTAAGGTAGATGGACACTTGTCTCCCATAATAGAACGGATTTCGTCTGAAGAGTGGCAGCACTGTTAGTCAACAGTCCAAACGAACACAATAATATGCCAGAGGGATCACACCGGAGGATGAACAAAAATATGTAAACCGGAAGGAAGAAAAATTCCGGCAGAGTCTTAGTGCAAAAATCGGATAGAATTTCTGAAGGTGTCAGTGTCTATTTATAGACATTGACCGGTCACGATGAATAACCGGTTCGGTGAGCAGACAGAACCGGTGACCGGTTCGTGAAAGGAAAGAACCGGTTTAGTTCAAAATTGCTTAAAAAATCGGCGGGTAGAAACGTTTGGGTTTAAAATTGGAGGGAAGCAACAGATATATTTTTTGACAAAAAATTAAAAAAATCATTTAATAAAAAATTATTTTTATTACACACATATGAATCAAATCGATTCGGACGGTGGCGGCGCGCGTGTGGTGGACCAAAACCCACCTAACTCCTCCCCTCCATAAAATGTGAGTGACCCAAGGGCCAATTTAGAAGAGTGATGTGGGAGCTTATATACTCTCCCACTTTTTACTAGTTGTCCAATGTAAAACTTCTTAAACCCACACACCCATTCAATTTCCCTTTTCTCTTTTCTTCCTTAACCCACTTTTTATTATGGATTATCAACATAAACTCCGACATAATTGTTTTACAAATTTTGTAAGGAAAGTTTTACCCATCTTATGTTTGTATCTGACTCAATCAAATTAGTTGATTAATTAATAAATATGCGAAGAAATTTTTTAAAATAAAAATAAATGAAAGTTATGTGATGAGCACATACCAGTGCTTTTAAGTACCATTTAGAAATGTGCCACTATTGGACAAATTTGTGGTCAGTTGGGAACGGAATAGGGAGGGTCCATACATCACAGGCCCAGCCAGGTATAATTCTCTGCTTGCTTTCCCATGAAAACCGAATGGTCCCTTCTTTAAGACCTTTAAAAATAATAAAGTCACCAAATAGTTTTGCATAGAATTATTTCATACATTATAATAAAATATAAAGAATCACCCTTAATTCTGAGTTATAGTCCCATGTACTCATTCTTAATTAATGTGAGATTCATCACTCACACTTAATTTTCAACATTCTCCCCTCATTTTCCTATCTTCAATAGCTACAAAAGAAATTTAAAATTCTTATTCTCAAATACTTGATTAAAGTTTAAATTAAGTTTTGGTGAGTATAATTTATCACTTGTTTTATCTTAAATAGATAATATGAATGATAAATCAAATAGAGATTAAGAGTTGTTGTAACCATAATAGTGGTTTCTTAACGAGCTAAAAAAATGTATAATCTTAAAAAAAAAAAAAAACCATTCAATTATATTCTTAAGCTTTCAAATTGTAATCATAGAGTGATAGGAAGAATTAATTTCTTTTCAAAGTGATTGACTTGGTAGTTACTTATCGTAAACTTCCATTTAGTAAATACAATTGAGTAAGAGAAGGAAAAAGCTATGATAAATATATGAACAATTTTTAAAATATAGAATAAATAAATAAACAATTAAAAAGCCTTCTCTACTCATCAATTTCTCAAAAAGTCAGAATCAAAATTACATGAGGTCGGAGACACTTTTGGATATACCCAAGGGTTTCCCCACCTACATAGGATGGGACTAATCCCTTTCGAGGATTGAGAGGGCAAGGGTTTCTCCGCTACCTACAAAGTGTATTTACACGGATTCGAACTCAAACCCTTTAGACTCACAATCCGAACACCTAGGACTCAACACCAAGCCAACTGAGCCACACCTTGTAGGTATTATATTACGTCATTCAACCCGTATTAAGTATACAAACTTTTTTTTATAGGTTTTATTGTTTCTATGGTCATATGAGATAAAATTCATGAAAGATGTCTTGGTAAAATTCATGTAATAAAAAAACAAAAATTACTAAAATACCCTTTATTAATTCTCCTAACCCTTAAAATTACAATTTGTATTATCATATGAACACACGCCTTTACTGATTAGTATTTCATGATTTATATATTTGAGCATATTTTATCTTTATCATGTTTATGTCTCTCACCTATATTTTACGGTTAATATATGTTTAAAGATAAAGGCCCTAGGAATAGAACATGTGTTCTCTCGAGGATCTATGATAGGAATCATGATCGTGAGGACTCGAGAACACTACATGTCTATTGCCTAAAGCCTGTTCTTATCTTGAATCACCAAGAAAGGGCATTGGTGATCTCAATAAGACTAGTACGACATCTTCTACTTGTATAGAGATACAAGGTAGGGACCTCATGAAATCTAGGCATGGTGATGCCTTAGCTGATGTCATGGGTGGATCTATTAGGGAACATATGGCATTGAACTTACCCGCCAAGAGACTCTACAAGGATTCATTGTAAAGAGTATCATTGGATTTGTAATGTCTTTCATTGTTGGGTAGTACAGATCTTCCTAGACTTGAGGATATCATCAAATACTATGTCCTAGGTTTTACTTTAATTGTACAACTCTATCCGCCTGAAAATGGGGAGAATAGTGTACTCTTGGGTATAACTTGAATACACGAGTACAAATTGACATGCCAATAGGACTCACAATCCCCTACAAGGGATTTGTTGTTCATAATAAATGGTAGGACTTGGATGACTTCTACTTGACTCGGGAATCTATGCATAGTAAGAGATCATGAGGAGTCATGATCCATCTTAGAGCCATTAGTCAATCAAGAGAGATGATACTTTATCCTTACTCTCGACTAAATGTGAATGACGATGTGAGGGATGATGCCAGCACGATATCCAAATTAAAAAGGTAGATCATTTGATCAACTCAATTAGTTCTAGGGCCGCAGAGTATTGTTAGTGTCTTATGTGGTCATTAAATAAATTGGGCCTGATAAAGGAGTTTAATTGGTCTAAGTTTATTTATGTTAATGACTAATTGAGCCTAATGGATCACACCTATGATGCACGGACACGGACACGGGACACGGGATACGACACGACACGCTGACACGTTAATTCTAAAAAATGTCATATTTGGACACGTTGGGACACGTTTTGATATTAAATAAAATTTTAATATATATAATATAATTTATATTTAATACATATAAGAGTCCATAATAAATCATATAACCAATCAAATATTTAAATTTCATAACATAAATATAAATATAATATTTGTTCGTACTTTGTTAATTTTTCATGTCAAATTTCATAACAGAAAAAAATTAATTTATAAATTATTTATTTTATATTTAGTTAATAAAATAAAATTAAGATGTTTATCAAAAAAAAATTAAGATAAAAAAAATAAAAAAAAAACTTGTCCGAGCGTTGACCGCATGTCCGAAAAAGTTGACCGCATGTCGGAGAAACGTGTCCGAGCGTGTCCAAGCATTGACCGCATGTCCCCAAATATTGACCGCGTGTCGGACGCGTGTCCGAACGTGTCCGTGTCAGACACGTGTCCGACACGCAAATTTCCACAAAATGTGCGTGTCCGTGCAATCTAGGATCACACACTAAGGTCGTTCTTGATTGCTTTATCTAACAAATTTAGGCCAATAATTATTATTGGGCTTTTCAAGGCTATAGGAGTAATTAGGTTGTAGTTGGACTCAAAGTCCAATAGTCATGTGCCCCATTTGGGCTATTGGTGAGATATTAGTTTCTCCACTAATAAACCCAAATGTGTCGGAAGGCCCAATTGGGTGTTTGGCCATAAGTTCTAGTAAGTCAAATAGATGACTTGGTCAAAATGAGTCTTGGGCCAATTCGAATTTTGAATTTTGAATTTGAATTCAAATTTAAATTATGAAATAAGACAAGATTGAATTTGAATTTAAATTTAAATTTGAAATTAGAACTTGAATTTTGAATTCTAGAAGTTAGTTTGTTAAGTATAATTTTGAACTATCCAAATCTATATGTAATAAAGATTGGATAGAGATTCTTGCAATAACTCTTTATTTGAATTATGAATTCAAATAATATTATTGAAGTAACAACCAATAGGATTTGATGAGGGGCTAGGCCAATTCAAATAGGAGTCTTCTAGATCCTATTTTGAATTTTGAACAAAATGGATTGGATCCATTAAACTTTAATTTTGAATTCAAGTGTCTCATGAATGGGAACAAATTCAAGATGCTTCTAGAAGCAATCTTGAAATTCAGATTTGAAAAAGATACTAACAATAACAAACCTACCTTAATGGATATTGGGCTAATTTTGTTTGATTGAAATTAAGATTCTAATCCTAATAAAATCATAAGACATTGGTGCCTAGGTATGGTTGTTCCTCTTCATGAAATTTCGCCTAACACACTCCAGCCAAGAGCCCTAGCTTTCTTGGACGCCCATCAGCTTCTTCCTCTCCTCTCCATTATTGCACCACATACCTAATCTCAAGACACCATCATAGTCTTGAGGAAAAATAAACCCAAACACTTGAAAGCCTCCACCTTGCCATTGCCTAGCAAGCATCCAAGGAGAAAGGTTATCGCTTGCTTACAAGAGACGATCGTGTGGATCAACACTAGAGGACTCCATCTACTTTGGCGTGTACAAGCGATTACTAATCCTAAAACCCCTAAGTGTTTTTAACATGTAGATCCTTTGGCTATTCACATGGGGCGCATAAATTGTTTATGTTTCGGCATCGAAGACAATTATTATTTTGTTTTCATCCTTATGTGGTTACACTAAGGTTTGACCTAGGTACTGCATTTTGTGACTTTCAAAAATGATATAATTTTGGGGTTGCTGGATATAACTTTTATCTCGTGTGACAAGAGAAATGATATAAAACAATTAAAAAGACCCTCACTCAATGCATTAAGGGACTGTTTAGTATGGGGATTTTAAAGAAAAAATCCTAGGAAAGTGGGGTGGGGCAAATTTGTTTCCAAAGTTTCTTATGAGGAAACTGAAAATAATCTCAGGAAATTTTTTTTCCATTATTTAATTTTACACATCATATTCCCAAACAAAAATACCACCTAATACATGGTATTTATATTTTTCCATAGTATCAGCATAATTAACCCAACATTCCTGGAAAAATTTTGGACCTACTAAACACCTTTTTGTAACTTACCCAGGAAAAAAGCTTTCCCACCATGTTTCCTAATTTTTTTTTCGATAAAAAAATATCTCTTCTCACTACTAGAAAAGTCGCGAATAGCAAGGGAAATTTGTGAGGGAAATATTCCCTTGCAAACTGCGACGGAATTTGCAAGGGAAAAATGATTGCGAGGGAAAATAGGAAAAATATCCGTTACTACATTGCCGTCGCAGAATCCCTTGCAGTTAGGTCGCAATTCCATCGCAATTTGCAAGGGAAATTAAATCCCTCGCAAGAATCATAAGTCTGTGACGGAAACAGCGAGGGAAAAAATTTGCGACGGAAGTTCCCTCGCAAAATTTAGGATCTGAAAATTGCAACTGAAATTTCACTATTCCCCTCACAAATTCCCTCGCAAATTGCGAGGGAATATATTCTCTCCCAAATTCCCTCGCAAATTGCGAGGGAATATATTCTCTCCCAAATTCCCTCACAAATTGCGAGGGAATATATTCTCTCCCAAATTCCCTCGCAAATTGCGAGGGAATTTGTTCCCTCGCAAATTGCGAGGGAATTTGTTCCCTCACAATTTGCGAGGGAATATATTCTCTCCCAAATTCCCTCGCAAATTGCGAGGGAATATATTCCCTCCCAAATTGCGAGGGAAAAGAGGGAATATATTCCCTCACAAAATTCAAAAATAATATATAAATCAAATTTAAAATGGATAAGGGCATAAATTGGTCGTCGCATCATGCATATGAGAAAAATCATTAAATATGTCGCCGCATCCTTTATGGCAGACATTGAGTGCATGTAGTGACAGTAGTGACTATGTCAGCTAGTCATAGGAAAGATAAGACTCTATTGATATTTAAGGTGTGTGTAAAAATTGTTCAATAGTGATAAGCAGAGAAAAATGTCTGAAAGATTCCTATTCCAACCACCCTCATCGTCATCACTGTACAAATTAATTGAAATGTGACACATGCTTCTGATCAATGCTACCAAAAAGGGCATTGGTCTTTATAGTTGGGCTTTAACCACTTAATTAAAAGTCAAGTCCAACCCAATAAAGAAAGCTAGGGTCCCCAATTCAAAATGTTCAGCAGCCTTTTGAACGTGCGTGAATAGCATGAACCCTAAACCCTAACTTTGATCAATTCTAGGACTATGGTTCCCACTTTAGCCCCTTGTAAAAAAATTAGTCTTGAGGTCCCTAACTTTGAATGTGTGTAAGTAGCATTTTGATAATAAGAGAGTATGGAAATCAGTCACGAGTAAAGAAAATATGGAGATAACCATTTTAGAAAATACACTAATTTAAGATAATAAAGAGCATTCTTTGATTATTCTTCGATATCTCCTTTATCTACCATCTGATCGTACTGGGATTTTTTTGACATATTCTTGACTCATTATTATTCATATCTAACGGTGGCTTTTATATTTATTTTTACCTTTGTATGATTATGATTCCTCATATTTAATGTGAATATGAGGAATCATAACCATACATAGATGAAAATAAATATAACTGTTGGATTAACATAATCGATCTAATTGATTGGTTTAGGGTCCAACTGGTGACTCCAACCCTCATAGGAAAGGGGTCAGGGTTGACCCGGGTCAACCGGGGGTTGGTAGTTAAGTTTGAAGATTTCTTATTGTTTAAGTTGTTACATTATTTGCAATTGATTATGAACAACTTTTTTAATAATTTAAAAATCTGTATTTTTTAATTATATTTGAAATTCTGATTAATTACTATGCATAAAATTAGAATGTTATTATAATTATCTTCTAATTTTTTTTTTTGAGAATTTTCAAAATATAAAATCTAGATATGTAGAGCACAGGACAATAGGGAGATCTTTGAAAAAAAATTTAATGTTAGGAGGGAGTTTCACATGATTTAAGTGGGAACTATGAAATTTTGGTGCCAAAGATGATTGACATAAATTGAACTTGGCGCCATTTTTTTTTTGCTTTAAGCCTGAATCACGTCCGCCAATATTCATAACACTAAGATATCCAGTTTGGTGCTTTCCCCAAATTGGACAAACCCTAAACCCACACCAGTGTGCTTCTTTCCTTCGTTCACCACAACCGAAGGCAACGATCTCCAAGGCAACGATCTCCAGGTTGAAGCTTCCATCTGCAATAAGCAAGTTACTGTAAGTCCCTAAAATTCTCCTTTCAATTTTTAAACCGATGTGATATCTCGCGGGAGGCAACCGCCCGCATGAATTAACCACACGAATACGAAACTAAAAAAAATCTTTGCAAAAATAAATTTAAAATAAAGGAAGTGTGGTTGGAACTTGCGGTTCAATCTGCATTTGTTTCCCTTCTTTAATAGCAACACCTCTTGTGTTTCTCTCTTCACTTTGTTCTTTTGATTCAATTATTTTTGTTTCAGGAGCTATGTACAGTGAATCAAAACCAAACCGAAAAGCTCAGTTTGTTCAATCTGCATCCGTTTTCTTCTCTTTCTCTTTGTAATTTCCAATCTATTTTTGGCATATTAACTGTGATTTTAAATAATTAAAATTAATACGGTTTATGTTTGGATGACAAAAAACATTTAAAGCCAAATAATTAATCCTTTTTTTTTAGAAGGCATCTATCTTGTTTTAGCATTTGAATTGGGTTTTTCTTTGAAAACCTGGGTCTCTAGTTAATTGCTAAGCATAATTTCCATCTATGCATGATTTAAGTGGCTGAGTGTTATAATTATTTTCTGTCATATTACCACGGTCAGATTTTTATTTTTATTTTTATTTTTTTATTTTACAAAATTAGAATGGGTCTTTTTCTTGTCAAATCTTGACATGAAAACCTCAATCTTTGTTATGTAATTATTTTAATATATATACTGCCATGAGAATATAGATTCATTAAATAGCATTACCGAAGGTTCAGAGCAAACTATAGTATCTATTGTTTACTTGCAAATTCTACTAAATCTTCATAATTTGTAGGAAGCATACTTCATATTTGTAAGAACTATGGTTAAATTCAGAGCTTTGTAAGTCAGACATGGGAGTACGCATAATTTGATTTTCCTTTGTCAAGGGGCATTAGTGTAACAAAGCATGCAAATGATTTTAAGTATATGATTCCAATTTTCCTAAGAAACTGACTGTTTTTGTTGATTGTGCAGTATGTTCTTCTCTATATTGACGAAGGGTGTAAACATATTTATCAACAACTTTACTATTGAACTTGTCTGAACATATTTATCAACAACAATTTTCTGGTGTACTACCCTCATTCTCTGGTTGCTTGCTGGAATTGTTGAATGCATGTGTTTGTTTGCCACTTGCTGCAGTAAGTTGCATCATATATGTGGCAATTACTCGGTGTTTGCTAGTATTTGAATTCCACACTTATTATATAATCAGGAGTATGGAAGACGATCATGATAGGAGTTGGATGTACAATCGTCTAACTGATAGAAGACAACTAACTCGAGCATTCTTGGAGGGTTTGGAAACGTTCATCCAATTTGCTCTGGAGCAAATAGGTACATCAAGTGACGTTATCAGTTGTCCGTGTGTGAAATGTAAGTGTTTAAAATTTCAAACGCCGGATAAAGTCAGGGAGCATCTGTGTAGATGGGGCTTCATTCCGGACTATGAATGTTGGCATATCCATGGGGAGATTCGGCAGGCACATGCTATTCCAGGAGGTTATTATGGGGAAACTAGTCAGCGACACAACCTCAACGAATATGAACAGTTGGTTATGGATGCTGCGGGACCGTCGATTGGGCAAAATTTTGAACCCGATACTCATGCCGAACCATCCTACATGGCAGAGGATCCTAATCCGGAAGCGGAAAGGTTTTACAACATGCTTCAAGATGCTCAACGTCCATTATGGGAAGGTTGTGAACATATTCAACATACTGAACATACAACGTTATCAGCAACCCTAGCAACACTACAGTTGAAAAGTGATCACCATATGAGTGAGTCTGCTTACAACGGCTGGATGCAGCTCATGCGTCAGGTTGTTCCTAAAGACAATAATTTGGCGAAGGATTTTAACCAAGCAAAGAGAAAGGTTAAAGAGCTTGGGCTCGGATGCACAAAGATTCATTGTTGCCCCAAAGGATGTATGCTATATTACGGTGCTAACATTGAGCGCACCAAATGTGAGTTTTGTGATCATGACAGGTACAAAGTTGTGAGGGACGGAAAGAAAACGACAAGTGAAGCCTATAGCAAGATGTGGTACTTTCCTCTTGTTCCTAGACTTAAAAGATTGTATGCTTCCGAACAAACAGCTTGTCACATGAGATGGCACCGTGAGCATTGTAGGGATGAAAAATATGTGACGCATCCATCAGATGCCGAAGCTTGGGTTCATTTTGATGAGGCGAATCCTTCGTTTGCAGCGGAGCCACGTAATGTGCGTATTGGTTTATGTTCGGATGGGTTTGCTCCTTTCAATCAGACGGGTAGGAATTATTCTTGTTGGCCCGTCATTGTGACGCCGTATAATCTCCCACCTTGGATGTGCATGAGAAGAGAGTTTATTTGCGATGAGGGTTTTAGCGAGGGACTGTATTCCCTCGCAAATTCCGTCGCAGACGGTTTTTGCAAGGGAATCTTGCTGTTTTGCAAGGGAATTTTTCCCTTGCTATTGGCGATTTTTCCAGTAGTGTCTACCTACCAAACGTCCCTAAGATTTTGAGTTAAAGTTATTCTTTACAAATACACCTTTAATAATTTGAGAAGAGTAATTTGAATTATTAGATAATAAATGATGATTTCAATTAGCAAGTCCATGGACTAGTATGGTTCAACTAATCCTTTCTTTACAACAACCTACCATCTTCTTGGTTCATATATAACTACTGCATCGCCAAATGCTCACTATCACTAGAACCACATGAACCATTGTAGCTACCATCTATGTCATTGTCGCGAGCCTCTTTATAACCAACATCAACACCATATTTTGCCGCACAACCTACAAGCCACTATGATCAACCATTCATGCGCTTTAATGACATTATCATATCACGTTGTATCTTTATCGACTTCCCACAGCCGCCTAGTGGTCAAACTAGAGAGGAGCTAGGAGTGGCGATTGCCCCCATCAATTGTATCATACACTTGTCGTACACTACTTTAATTTCAGACTTAAAATAAAAATGGTTTAACATAAGTTGGCCCATTCATCCTTATTCTTTATATATGAAAGAAAACTGTATCTGAATCTCATGTTATCTTGGCTAAGTTGGTTTGAATTTTTCTTTTCTCACCCCACCTCAAAATATTTCTTGGCTCCGCAGTTGAAGCTGCAACATGCCCTTATTGTGGCATGTTTGTGTGCGAAATTTATAAAATATAAAGTTCAATTATATAAAATCACCATGTACTTTTATGTATTTAGAAAAAAAAAGTAGCTTGTACATTCGATTAAACCAATTAATTCCTATTTAATAATGTTGAAACGCATAGAAAAGTGGTTGAGCAAACGAATTTGAGATTTGATAAAAGTTGTTCTCAAAAACAATAATCAATATTCAAAATTTAACCTACAATTCGGGTCCTAGACACCCTTTGATATGTGTTAATTTCAAGATAGCTAGTTGATTACAATCTAATCAGCATTAAATACTCCTAAAAGAATCAAATAGCTAATTATAAATCAATCAACGAAAAAACGCACCTAAAATAAGAAAATAATTAAATTAAAAATGAAAAATTATGATAATGTTATTAAAAATAAAAACAAGCCTACAAAATCCAAAACGACGAATGCAACCACACACAATGTTATCTGTATTTTCGTATTAGCTTTTCTGTTATTAGTTTGTTAGTTAGTTAAACACGTGGCCTCTGACGTGTAATAGTTTGTTATTAAGTTAAGTCTTTTGGTTTATTGATTGGTTAAACGTGTTTTCCACCAGCTTGTATTCTGGTTGAGTATATATTGTGTACATTTAGTTCTTTTCATTCATTCATTGAATTCAATACATTCGATAGCATATTTTTCAGATCATGATTCTCTCTTTCGTATTCCTAAGCTCCTTGGGTTCTGATATGGTATTCGAGCTCTGAAGGGAGCTTTGGTGTCGTCTTTCAGTTTTCTTTTCTTTCTTTCTTCCTCTGTTCTTTCTTCGTTGATTTCCTAAAGGTTCTTTTGTAGAATGACGAACCAAGGTTCCCTTCCAGATTACCTAACGAACCCGTCGAATCCTCTGCACTTGCATTCTAGTGAGAATCCTTCGTTGGTTCTCGTATCTCCACCTCTTAATGGCAAGAATTTTCACTCTTGGCAACGATCTATGAAGATGGCATTGCGGTCCAAAAACAAGATCACTTTCATTGATGGAACATTCAAGATTCCAAAGAACAGCGACTCAACCTTCGCAGCATGGGAGCGCTGCAACATGATGGTGCTATCATGGATACATCATTCAATAGAACCATCGATTGCTAAGTCAATCATGTGGATAGACAAAGAATATGAGGTCTGGAATGATCTCAATGAACGTTTCTCACAGACTGATGTCTTCAGAATTGGAGATCTACTTGAAGACATCCATCGTCTAAACATAGGAGAATGCACTGTAAGTGATTTTTATACTCAGTTGAAGACACTTTGGGATGAGTTGAAGAATCTCCAACCACTGCCAGATTATACATGTGGTGCTGCTAAAAAATTAAAAGATTATTGTGAAAGGAACCGAGTCATAAGGTTCTTGAAAGGTCTAAATGATCAATTCTCTCATGTTCGATCTCGAATAATGATGATGGATCCTATGCCAAATCTGGTCAAGGCATTCTCTCTGGTTATTCAACAAGAATGGCAAATTAATTTTGAATCTGGTTCTGGTACAGTCATGGAAACGAAAGCATATGCTGCTAATCAGCAAAGGCCAAGGAATTTCAATTCAACTGGATTCAGATGTCGAAGAGGAAGAGGATCTAAATTGTGTACTCACTGTGGAAGCACAAATCACACGATTGAGACTTGCTACGCCAAACATGAATATCCACCGGGATTCAAAAATAAACATGCATCAGCTTCCGCAAATGCAGCAGATGCTAATTCTTGTCAAGAAAATAGCAAGAATGATAAAGCCGGAACAATGACAATTAGTCAAGGAGAGTACCAGAACCTCCTTGATATATTTCAACAATCAAAGATTGAATCTGAAAATGATAATATGAAAATACAGATAACATGGACACCTTTTCTCCAGTAGCTAAGATAGCTACCATTCGGATCCTTCTCAGTGTTGCCACTGCAAGGGGCTGGCATCTTGAACAACTTGATGTCAGTAATGCTTTTCTACATGGAGAATTACATGAGGAAGTTTATATGAAGCTGCCTCCAGGTGTTAATTCTCCTAAGCCTAATCAAGTTTGCAAACTAGAGAAGTCTCTTTATGGATTAAAGCAGGCAAGTAGACAATGGTATACACGCCTTATCTCTGCCTTAATCTCCATAGGGTACAAACACTCCGAGGCAGATTATTCACTGCTTACCAAAGCTGGTACAGATTCATTCATAGCTCTCCTAATACATGTTGATGATATTGTGTTAGAAGGGAACAACATGGATGAAATAGCTTATGTTAAGAGTTTCCTTGATTCTGAATTTAAAATTAAGGATCTAGGGAAATTACATTTCTTCCTTGGATTGGAAATTTTGAGGACAGCAGAGGGACTGGTTTTGAACCAAAGAAAATATGCTCTGGACTTGATAGTAGATGGTGGTGTCTTAGGAGCTAAGCCATGCTCCACTCCTTTAGAACCAGGGATAAAGTTAGACATAAGAGTGGAATGATATATGAAGACCCTGCAAGATATCGAAGATTGGTTGGTAGGTTGTTGTATCTCACAACCACAAGACCAGACATCAGTCATTTTGTTCAACAACTTAGCCAATATGTATCTAGCCCCACCGATCTGCATATGAAGGCAGCCTTGCGTGTGCTCAAGTATCTCAAAGGAGCGCCTGGCAATGGATTATTCTATCCATCCAAAAACAACCTAACACCTACTAGATTCGCTGACTCTGATTGGGCAACCTGTTCTGATACAAGAAGGTCCATTACATGATTTTGTGTGTTCCTTGGTGATTCCTTGGTGAGCTGGAAATCCATGAAGCAAACTACCATCTCTAGATCATCTTTCGAAGCTGAATACAGGGCACTTGCAGCCTTGACTTGCGAGTTGCAATGGATACGATACATATTAACGGATCTTAATGTGGAAACTGACAAACCATTTTCAGTTTACTGTGATAACAGGTCAGCAATTCACTTAGCTCATAACCCAAGTTTCCACGAAAGAACAAAACACATCAAAATAGATTGTCATCTAATTCATGAGGAAATTAATCTGGGTCTTATTCATCTACCCCATATTAGTTCTTCAGCTCAACTTGCAGACCCCTTCACCAAGAGCTTATCTCCAGGTCCTTTCAATAATCTCATTGCCAAGTTAGGATTAGTGAATATTCACCATCCAACTTGAGGGGGGATGTTATCCGTATTTTCGTATTAGCTTTTCTATTATTAGTTTGTTAGTTAGTTAAACACGTGGCCTCTGACGTGTAATAGTTTGTTATTAAGTTAAGTCTTTTGGTTTATTGATTGATTAAACGTGTTTTCCACCAACTTGTATTCTGGCTGAGTATATATTGTGTACAGTTAGTTCTTTTCATTCATTCATTGAATTCAATACATCAGATAGCATATTTTTCAGATCACGATTCTCTCTTTCGTATTCCTAAGCTCCTTGGGTTCTGATACACAGAAACTTCTAAGTCAATTTTAGGTTCATCATCCTCCCCTGCTAGGAAAAGGTTTACCCTCGAATGTACTTCATCCCCATTGATATCAACCTCTTCAAGTAGTAACCCAGGTCACAATTCTTCTTACCTCAAGCATAATTTGCCTATAAGAGGATCACAGATACGATCATAGAACCAAACTACAGGTAATATTCCTTTTGAGATAGTCTATGGGCGTAGTTCAGTTACTCCTTTAAAACTCACACCATTTCTATTCCCCAAGCAATTCAACTTAAATGCAGATGAACGTGCCAAACATATCAAAGACTTGCATTCATAAGTTTTACCCTTAATTAACATTTCTGCAGCTGTTGTACGTGCAGGAATCAAATACTTGCCAAATATATATGTAAAAGCATTAAATGTGGGGAATTACAACCATACAAAAGATTAAAGCATTAAATGCGGAAAATCATAACCATACACATGTCGTTGTTGTACATAAAGCAGCTGCAGAAATGATTTTATGCTTACAAATTAGAACCATTGACCTTTTTTGATCTAATGGCTCTTAGATGAAGTGTCAAATTTCAAATTTGACACTGACGTCAAAGGATCCTACCTCACACACACACACACACACACACACACACACACACACACACACACTCATACACACACACACACACACACACACACACACACATATATATATATTAAATCCAAAAACAAAAGTTTATTAATAGGAATTATATCGTGTGATCAAGATCATGTGTCTTGCATGCACTTGTTAATCTTAATTAAAATCAAAGAGATGCATGTATTGGACGCACCGTATTTATTCTGAACCACCCCTCACCAAATATCTCTCATGGCAGCTTAACTTTACTATAATTTTAAGGAATGCGATTTTTGTCACATAATTACTTGCATCATCTCTTTACTAATTTTTTTTATTGTCAAAATTGTTATTGAAAAATTATCATTGACATAGTGGCTAAATATATAATCATGAGGAGCTAGATCCGAAATTTTTAACCACGGACTCCAAAAATTTTAACCACAAAAAATTAGCATTGGCATCCGTGGTTAATGTTACATTGTCAAAATTTTGGCATCTCTTTACAACGTTATAGACCTTGCATGCATGGCCATGTCCACTAACCACTTCTCGTTCCATGAAGGGTTGTACCGAATGCCACCGTCGCTGCCATTGTCTGCCGCCATGCTGGTGGTGTAGCTAGTGATTGACTCCGCTCGTACGATGACGTAGAAGTTCTTGGTGGCGGGCTTCCCATCCACTAGGAGGTTCTCCACTGATAAGACAGTGAGCTCTAGTGTTCTGTGTTGGTGAGTTGTATCCATGTGATAGGGGTTAGAACTTGATGAGCTCTTTGTGATTGTGAATCGAAGAAAGAAATAGATTTTGGATTAGCATTGTGAAGAGGGTTGGTGTGGTTGATAAATATAGGGAGCGAACCCACGTGGTAATAGATGTATGAACAGCCAAAAGAGCATTGTGAAGCTCAGAGGCAGACCTACTGATGCTCCCCGACAAGTATACCGATCGCACAAGTAATAAAGTGATAAATAAAGTTCGTCTCCACAGGGATTGGGATCAAATATCAATTAAACTTTCTCTTCAAAATTGAAAGAGTTCAAAGAGGTTATGACAAATATTGTCAAATTGGGTAAAATTGAATTCTGAAAACAAAAGATTTATTTTTGTATTTTTGGTTTGTTAAATAAAACAATAAAAATGAAAATTGTTTTGTAAAGAAGATGACAAAAGCATTGTAGTCAGGGTTCATTCACCAAATGATCTCTGCTTTTTACTCCGGATTGATTTACAATAATTATTTATATAATCACTCAGATAAATTATCATCTAAAAAGATTTAATAGTTAACCATCAATTCCTTGCAGGGTTAACCCTTTAATCCCATGAGGAACCCTAATTCCTTGCAATGTTTCTCATGGGATCAAGCAATGGGTGCGATAATTTAAGCATATGCAATCATATACACGTCTATTCCTAGCACACATACATATTGTTATCTTACCCTCTTTCAAGTTCAAAACCCCAATATTCCTATCTAGGGTTTTGATCCTCAGAATATCCCCAACTATCAGATCGATCAATTCTAACAAAGGGAATATCAAATTCGCATAGAGTAAAGATAAATATAATTATAAAAATTAAAAACCACAAATCAATCCTTCGTATCAAGGGTTCACATATGGATCGTGACCCTGACTACAATAAAAATGATCTAGCCAATCAACATCATGATTGCTGATCTAAAATTCAACATAAACTTAAAACAAAAGATAAAGAAATACTAGAAGGAGATGAAGAACGAAGAACACCACCGAGCTCTTCTCCTCCAGTCTCTCCAGATCCAGATCTGCCCCTCACTTGTGTGTCTCTGTATCCGTCTGTGTCAGAATAAGAATGTGTCTGAATGTCCTGACCTAATCCGCAAAATGTCTTTTTATAATACTTTATTTTCTTTCCAAAAGTGCCCCTCAGAAACACGGTAGATCCGTCCCGCAAATCGACGCCGGGTTGGCGCAAGTTTGCGCCACGCCTCTGTGAGAATTGAAAAGTCGGAACTGCATCTACGTAACATGGCGCCGGTTGGCGCCATTCTTCACCTTTTTGGGCGCCTAGTGGCGCCACCTCCTTCTCTCCCCTTGGCGCTAGTTTGCGCCAATTCTTCATCAAATGGGCGCTAGGTAGCGCCATTCTTTCACGAATTTTGGGCGCTACCTAGCGCCATTTTTCTTGTTATTGTTGGCGCTAGCTTGCGCCATTTTGGTGCTGCTTGGGCACTAGAAAGCGCCAAGGTTCTGTGTTATAGCGCTAGGTGGCGCCACTTTGGTGCTACTCAGCGCTACTTTGGTGCCTTCGCTGCAAAGTTCATAAACCGGCACGGGTTGCGCTAGTGTGGTGCTGGTCCGCGCCATGCTTCTGGGACTTGTAGTGTACTGCACCCGTGTAGAATTGCATTAACAGGCTTTTTATGATTCTTCACTTATTTTTCCTGTAAAAATACAATTAAAAGTTGAATATTATTGACATACAAAGAATCAATATAATTAGCAAATATGTATTTAAATTGCTCTCTTATGACTCTATTCTTATCAATTTAAACACAGAAAAATCACACTTGCCAGAGGCACATCAAACCATTCCCAGATTTAGACGTTGCTGTCCCCAACAATGTAAAACACTTAATCCATGAAATACTCACTTAATCCAACATAACAATCATAGACACTCTCAAACACAATATGTCATGCATGCCTGACTTAATATCATGAACTTCCAATAATGCCATCAGCTTCTTAAATATACAAGTCTACATTGATTACCCCTTACACAGATAAGTAATGTTCACTCAACACTCAGTGTTTAAGGGTATCATGAGCACTCAATTAATCAAAGCTATAACACTACCATATGCTTGATCATATTCTCAAAAATTCTTAAAATTGAAGAATCAAACACATGCGTCAATTGATCAAAAGGACTTCACAGGTTATAACTTGGTCGGGGTAATAGGTAGGAAAATTTGGATAGTAGCTCAAACAACCAAGAGATTGAAGACTAATATTATTTCAGTTTTAACATATTCAAATCAATTGTTTTGCTCCACTAACATTCCCACAGAATTTCGGGAATTAATTCCTTCCAGCTACCTTTTATTTTTTCCTTTTTCTTGCTTTTCACTTTACCCTTTCTTTTTTTTCTTTCTTTTTATATAAGGGTATATATGAATTTTTCATCCCTTAATTCCTTGACCTTTGTGGAGCTTACCTCAATTTCTTTACTTTATTTCCAACACTTTCAGTGATTCAATCTCAACCAAGGTAAGTCATATGGATATTGGCTAAGCCATTAATCAGGCCACAAGTCATTTTTCAACAAATCAGTTCAGGCTCAAACGGGCTAGCAAGGGAAAATTTCATATAAGTGGGTTATTTTGGCCAATAGCTAATAAGAACAAAATGCCTTTATCATATCAATCAATGCATGCATCACAAAGAAACAAATCAAGTTCTAGAGTATTACAACAGTGAGGCTGCTCAACAAAAATTTCAGTGTTTAGGCTCAAAACCTCACAGCTATGGTATCAATGCAGAATTAAGAAAATTGACTTCAGACATTATCAGAATTCACAATATTAACTAAGACAACCGAGCAATCATGCAATCTAATTATGCCTATGCAATGTTATGCCAGAAAGTTATACAATATATTCCAAGAATTCAGTTATGCACATGAACAAGATGAGCACATTTAAACCGGGGATTGCTCAAAACACATTTTTTTTATATAGCACACAAAATAACTATAAAAATAACTAAGAAATTTAAAAGAGTTAGAATATCTCCCCTGATAGAAGAATTGCAGTTCTAAGGTGCAAAGCGTCAAAAACTTGATGCTCCCCGGCAAGTATACCGATCGTACAAGTAATAAAGTGATAAATAAAGTTCGTCTCCACAGGGATTGGGATCGAATATCAATTAAACTTTCTCTTCAAAATTGAAAGAGTTCAAAGAGGTTGTGACAAATATTGTCAAATTGGGTAAAATTGGATTCTGAAAACAAAAGACTTATTTTTGTATTTTTGATTTGTTAAAAAAAACAATAAAAATGAAAATTGTTTTGTAAAGAAGATGAGAAAAGCATTGTAGCCAGGGTTCATTCACCAAATGATCCCCGCTTTTTACTGCAGATTGATTTACAATAATTATTTATATAATCACTCAGATAAATTATCATCAAAAAAGATTAAATAGTTAACCCACAATTCCTTGCAGGGTTAACCCTTTAATCCCATGAGCAACCCCAATTCCTTGCAATGTTTCTCATGGGATCAAGCAATGGGCGCAATAATTTAAGCATCTGCAATCATATACATGTCTATTCCTAGCACGCATGCAGATTGTTATTTTACCCCATTTCGAGATCAAAACCCCAATATTCCTATCTAGGGTTTTGATTCTCAGAATATCCCCAACTATCAGATCGATCAATTCTAACGAAGGGAATATCAAATTCGCACAGAGTAAAGATAAAGATAATTATATAAATTAAAAACCACAAATCAATCCTTCGTATCAAGGGTTCACATATGGATCGTGACCCTGACTACAATAAAAAGGATCTAGCCAATCAACATCATGATTGCTGATCTAAAATTCAACATAAACTTAAAACAAAAGATAAAGAAATACTAGAAGGAGATGAAGAGCGAAGAACACCACCGAGCTCTTCTCCTCCAGTCTCTCCAGATCCAGATCTACCCCTCACTTGTGTGTCTCTGTATCTGTTTGTGTCAGAATGAGAATGTGTCTGAATGTCCTGACCTAATCCGCAAAATGTATTTTTATAATACTTTATTTTCTTTCCAAAAGTGCCCCTCAGAAACACGGTAGATCCGTCCCGCAAATCGGCGCCGGGTTGGCGCAAGTTTGCGCCACGCCTCTGTGAGAATTGAAAAGTCAGAACTGCATCTACGTAACATGGCGCCGGTTGGCGCCATCCTTTCACCAATTTTGGGCGCTACCTAGCGCCACTTTTCTTGTTGTTGTTGGCGCTAGCTTGCGCCATTTTGGTGCTGCTTGGGCGCTAGACAGCGCCAAGGTTCTGTGTTATAGCACTAGGTGGCGCCACTTTGGTGCTACTCGGCGCTACTTTGGTGTCTTCGCTGCAAAGTTCGTAAACTAGCGCGGGTTTGCGTCAGTGTGGTGCCGGTCCGCGCCATGCTTCTGGGACTTGTAGTGTACTGCACCCGTGTAGAATTACATTAACAGGCTTTTTATGATTATTCACTTATTTTTCCTATAAAAAAACAATTAAAAGTTGAATATTATTGACATACAAAGAATCAATATAATTAGCAAATATGTATTTAAATTGCTCTCTTATGACTCTATTCTTATCAATTTAAACACAGAAAAACCACACTTGCCAGAGGCACATCACATGACATACAATATCACAAACAACTAGGGACAAACCCAAGAACCTTCGCATTAGGATTCCGTTCAAGGACCCCATCATATAACTCACGGAATCTTCCTGGTGCCTCTCCAATGGATGAGACGACCCCATGGTAAAACCCAACTGGAACTCCTCATGAGCCCTATCCGGCGAAAGTCCCCCATTTGGATCATCCTGGTACCGCTCCCAGAGTCGGCCCCACGGCAAAAGCCGACCGAAATCCCCAAAGGATATCTCCAGCGGAAGTCCAAACCAACACACATTTACTGGCCAGAGATCACAATTATCTCACACACAAACAAGCAATAATGCATGAAATTACATAATCACACAATGCCAAAAAGCACAAAATCCAACCACCACCTTCCACTAGGTGTGGTGGAGCACACAAGTGACTAAACCCAAGTTCTAAAGGTTTACCTCAACTCCAAGCACAATGCTCCACAAGTAAGCTCCAAGCTTAGTCTTCCACTATCGCGTCCGTGAGAGGCAACCTATATTGATCAACACAATGACCATCAGACAATTTCAATCCATTTCACAATAACATAATTAAACATAACCCTTTAGGCCCAATGGCCAACATCCATCAAATCCAATTTCCATAACTCTCTTTGTCAATCAAACTAAATCACCAATTCTTGATTCTAGGCCTCAAAACATCAACCATTTATTATACAATATGGTTCCTCATTTTTCCCTAAAATTCCTCTATGGTTCGAAATCTTCAAGGAAATACCCCACAAGGTTTTCATTTCAATTTAACACTCATACACACCTTTAATAATACACTTAATTTATACCAACAACCAACCATTAATTCTCAACCATCACATTTATGACTTCCATGACAACATCCATCACAAAATTTCCTAAGTTATTCAACAATTTCACCAATAATTTTTATGAGTTTAATCATTCTAACACATCATTCTAAGCCAATTTATCTAAAAAAACATTTCCAACTTGAGCTCTCTAACTATATCAATCCATATACACATGCTTTAGGTCACAATTTCAAATCTACCAATTTAAACACCTACAAGTAGAGCTACTCACCAAGAATCAAGGCCAAGAGCTACTCCACACAATACCCAAGCAATGGCTTAAGCAACAACTCCAAGAACACCTATTTTTCTCCAAATTTCTGTGGGAGTGGGTGATGATTTTCTCCCAAAATGATGAGTTTCAAGAGTGGAGAGTGGTATGGTTGGGTTTAGAATGTCATTTACTTGAACTTTGATGTGTAACACTTTGGCTTGTGGAGAAGATTTGATGATGTGTTGGTTGAAAGGAAATTTGCACTCAAGCTTTGCCCATGGAAGAGAAGACTACGGGTTGGAGAAGAAAGAGAGGAGAGAGAAGATCAACTTTTGTGAGTTTGATGGCTTCCGATCACTTAAATCATTTAAAGTGGGTCCCACACGCTATTAACTTTAATTAATCACTTAATTTAAACCACAAATTCATAACCTACGTATTTTTCCCGTTCGTGTCATATTTTTGTTTCCTAAAAATACTGATCAAAATTTCACGCTTATCGGTACATTTTATACCGCACTATTCATCAAAATTTCTGAAACTTTCCTATCAACTCGATTTTTCATTCTAAATCCGTTCCTGGCCTTATTTTTACCATTTGAGAACTTCTACTCAATTTTTCATGCCTAGGGACACGTGTTTGGTAAATTACCATTTTGCCCTTTTTACGTGTTTTGGCCTTAATTCCCAGATTTTCACTAATCCTACCCTTTTAATTCACATTATCACATATAAATATATATTTAAAAATACGAGGTGTTATATTCACCCATCCTTTTAGAGATTTTGTCCGCAAAATTAAATCATACCTATCCGCTAACTCAGGATACAACCGGAGAATCTCATCCTCCTGTTCCCAAGTAGTCTCCTCAGGTGTGCGGCCTTCCCACTGAATCTTCAACATGGGAATAATTTTACTTCTCAGCCTCTTTTCACTACGGTCCAGTATCTCAATGGGACCGATGGAAGTTTTCAACTTCTCCTGAATTTCAATAATATCCTGTATCACCACATGTAATTCATCCGGAACATACCGCCGCAACTGCGACACATGGAAAACATCATGTAAATTGGACAATTGAGGGGGCAAGGCAAGCTGATAGGCCACCAATCCTACTCTTTTCATAATCTGATATGACCTGATGGACTGAGGACTCAGCTTCCTCACACCCAATACACGACCAACACCCGTGACCGGAGATAACCGCACAAATACATGGTCACCTTCTTCAAATTCTTGCGATCTATGCTTATTATCATAATAGTTTTTCTGCCGATTCTGTGCTTGTTTAAGCTTTTCTCTGATCATTTCAATTTGCACCATGGTCTCCTGCACAAAATCCGGACCAAATCTTTCTTTATCACCTACCTCAGTCCAACAAGTAGGAGTACGACATCTACGTCCATACAATGCCTCATACGGTGCCATGCCCAGACTGGAATGAAAACTGTTATTATATGAAAATTCCACCAATGGCAAATATCCGTCCCAAGCAGTACCCTGCTCTAGTGTGCAAGATCTCAACATATCCTCAAGTGTCTGTACGGTCCTCTCAGTCTGACCATCTGTAACACCTCGTGTTAACTCAGTTTGTTAACATGTCATCGTATTAAGCCACGCTTAATTAAAATTTGCGGAATATCTTTTTCTTTTCAATTATGACGTCATTATCATTACCAAGTTGAGTTACTTAATTCATTTTCATAAAAACATTGACTGTATGTAAATTGTAAGACAGCTAACTGAAATACCTCAATATATAATATAAAGTGTGTATCTAAGGCCACAAATCTACAACACGTAGTCCGGACAATATCCTGATACATAATACCACTAACGTCTGAAAACATAAAGACAAGTCAATGTGGCATGGACAATCCCCATGCTCACCAAATAAGGCAACATGGCCCCAATAGCAGTCTCAACTTAAATATCATAATAATGATAGAAAACGTAAACAGCAGCCAATATCCATTCATGTCAGTATACAACAGGTATATAATCAACTAAGCTCTGGCCTCCTGCCGCCAGAGGCATCAGACCCCAAATTACCTGAACCTGAAATAAGTGTCCCCAAATGTGGGGTGAGATCTCTAAATAAGAAATCTCAGTAAGACAAGGGGTCCTCAAGGATCTTCCACCCTAAGCTCACTTACATGTGCAATATAAGTTCAAAAAACATTTATTCAATATAATTTCCAAAATAGTGCAATGCAGCAGATAATCATGTCATGTGTGTTATAACAATTCTACTGATCAGAGAAGTGCACGAATCCATCTAAACCGACATAGTACTAGCCATTGTTGTACTCGCCCACAGGACCACCCCTTGGCTTCCTGTGGCGTAACATCACATACATATTATAAGAGATTGCACTTAACAGCTCATTAGCATTTCATAAACAGTACATGAAAACACATCATGCATATAAACCATCCCCCATGGGCAATGGTGGAACCAAACAATGGCAAAGCCGAGGACACAAAAGCTTACCTTGCAAGCTAACAATCCAATGCCAAGAGTCCACACAGCTCAAGGTCCAAACACAGCAGAATCACAATCTGATTTAGACCAATAATTATATCAATACATTGCTCATAAGCATAAACATAAAGACTACATTTTTCCTTTACATTTTACGTCTTAAGGCTTCCCACAAGCCCTTAATCCCTTGATTCTGGCTTAGTTCAGTATTTACAGAAGCCCAACTTCATCAAAGTAGGGTCCATAAACCCATAAATCAAATCTGTATGAATAGTACCTTACTGTTCATCGAAGTCCCAGAATATCCGGATATATGTCGGGGGCATATCCGGATATCCGTATCCGGATATCAATACCCCCTATCCGGACATCAATATCCGGATATTTCGTGACAGAATGCAGTTTCTGCATTTCGCGAAGATATCCTTCCAAGGTTGGGTTTTTAACCAATTCTAACGTCTAAGCATGCATCTTTATTCATTTTTAGGTTCATGTTAAGGTTGGTTACTTGTTTAACCCACTTACATGCAAAGACTTCACCTTTAAGCAACAAAAACTCATGATCAAGGTTGGTGACACTTACCCAAGCTTAAGAACAGAGGAAAGAGTGCTCTTGGAGCTCACCAACATTTCCTCAAATCTGCCTCAACAAGGTGCACGAAAATAGCACCACAAAGGTTGGTTCTTTGAGCCAAAGATCACTCCTTGAGGCTCAACAAGCAAGAACAAGGCTTACCAACACTCAAACTTTCCAAAACAGCCACCAACTCTCACAAACAGCAGCTGAAGGTTCAGAAATGAAGGGTGTCACACGCTCCCAAGGCAAGCTCTCTCCCTCACCAAGTCTTTTGAACGAAGAACAACCAAGAAAAATGCTCTCTTGGTTGAGTTTTGGTCAAGAATGGTAATGGAGCAGTGCAAAGAAGGGTGGCAGCAACACAAGAGACCAGAAACTCACGTAGAGGCTGAAGGTTATAACCTAGGGCATTGTGCCAAGGCTATTTATAACCGGTTAACGCTTAATCGCATTGTATTAACGCTAATTGCTACGTTTAGCATTTTAATCCCAAACTTTGGAATCTTAACCTACTCATTTTTCTAAGATTTATCATATTTTTATTTTATTTTTCGGAGCACCTTTCCAGTACACGCTTTTCCATAGCCAGTATCAGTTCTGACACTAGTTCTCATTATTTTGACTTGAAACTCGTTTTACTAGTCCTATATAATATTCTAGTAATTATCATGTACTTATTTTAAATTTCTGGGATACTTCACTAGTACGCATTTATATCGGGTAGCAGAATCGGTATCTGCATTTTTCGTCCGAAAAATGACTTTCAGCATTATTTCTCACTTACTATAATTATTAAAGCCTCGTAATAATTATTAGAGTCAATTATGGAATCATTTCCTAATCCTCACTTTTAATTTAATTACTCTCTTAATTAACGGTGCAGGTTCTTACATTCACCCCACCTTTTTAAGGATTTTGTCCTCAAAATCAGAAACATATATGTCTCGAAAGTCGGGGTACTGTCGGAGAAGCTCGTCCTCTCGCTCCCAAGTGCACTCCTCAGGAGTACGTCCATTCCACTACACTTTGACCATCAGAATGGTCTTACTCCTCGGCTGCTTCTCGCCTCGATCGAGAATCTTGAGTGGTCCGACGGGAGTCTTTAGGTTCTCTCGAACCTCCACATCATGCGGTTGCACCACATGTGAAGGATCCACTATGTACTTCCGAATCTGAGACACGTGAAACATGTCGTGGATGTTGGCCAAGTTCAGAGGCAAGGCAAGCTGGTAGGCAATAGGTCTTACTCTACCAAGTATCTGGTATGGCCCAATAAACCGCGGGCTCAGCTTCCTCACTCCAAGGGCCCGACCAACACCGGTGACAGGTGAAAGTCTCACGAACACATGCTCGCCCTCACTGAAATCCAGTGGACGATGCTTGGCATCATAGTAGCTCTTCTGGCGATTCTGCGCCTACTTCAACTTTTCACAGATCAACTGGATCTGCTGGGTAGTATCTTGGACAAAGTCCAACCCAAATAACTCTTTGTCTCCAACCTCAGACCAACAGGTAGGAGTCTGACACCTCCTACCATACAACGCCTCGTAGAGTGCCATGCCCAGGCTAGCATGAAAATTGTTGTTGTACGAAAATTCCACCAGTGGCAAGCACCTATCCCATGCTGAGCCCTGCTCCAAGGTGCAAGCCCTCAACATGTCCTCCAATGTCTGGATGGTCCGCTCAATCTGTCCATCAGTCTAAGGGTGATAGGCTATACACAGTCTCAACTGCATACCAAAAGCCTCCTGCAGCGCCTCCCAGAACCGAGATGTGAACTTCGGGTCCCTATCACTGATGATACTCTCGGGCACCCCGTGAAGCCTCACGATCTCGCGAACATACAGACGGGCCAACTGCTCTGTAGTGAAACTCACCTTCACTGGAAGAAAATGGGCAGACTTGGTCAGTCTGTCCATAATGACCCAGATAAAGTCATAACCAACCTGAGTCTTCGGCAAACCCACCACGAAGTCCATGGAAATGATCTCCCATTTCCACTGTGGTATCTCAAGAGGTTGAAGCTTACCAGATGGTTTCTGGTGTTCTATCTTTACCTTCTGGCATATCAAACATTTGGACACATAGACCGCTATGTCTTTCTTCATGCCCGGCCAGCAGAAATTGCGCTTCAAATCCTGATACATCTTTGTAGCACCAGGGTGGATAGTAAACTAGCTCTTATGAGCCTCTGCTATAATCTTAACAGTTAAGGGACCTCGAGGAACAACAATCCTCTTTTAGAAGGTCAACAATCCATCCTCATTCCAAGATACACCGTCCTGATTCCTCACATACTCAAGGCACTCTCTTTGCACTTGCGCCTCATTAATCTTTTCCATAAGCTCATTTTCAATTTGTACGGTCTCCATCTCGAGAAGTGCACCCCCAAACAAAGAGGTCACTGCCAGGTCTCAAAACTGCTAAATCATATCATAGTCACCATGGTCAAACTAGATAGACTCGCGGATTTCCGACTCAAAGCATCAGCTACCACATTGGCCTTGCCAGGATGGTACTTCAACTCAAAGTCGTAGTCTTTCAAATACTCCATCCATCTCCGCTGTCTCATGTTCAGCTCCTTCTGATCGAACAAATACTTTAAACTTTTGTAATCACTGAACATGGCAAACTTCATGCCATAAAGATGATGCCTCCAAATCTTGAAAGCAAACACAACCGCAACCAACTTCAAGTCATGAGTCGGGTAGTTCTCCTCATGAGGCTTCAACTGCCTCAAAGCATAAGTAATCACTCTACCCTGCTGCATCAAAACACAGCCCAGCCCCTTTCCGGAGGCGTCAGTATATAACTCAATCTCCTCAGCAGGATCAGGAATAACCAACACAGGTGCAGTAGTCGGTCTCTTATTCAACTCCTGGAAACATTCCTCACACTCATGTGTCCACACGAATGGAGTCTCCTTCCGAGTGAGGCGAGTCAAAGGTAAAACCAGCATGGAGAATCCCTGTATGAACCTCCTGTAGTAACCGGCCAAACCCAGAAAACTCCTCACCTCGGTAACCGTCTTGGGCCTCTCCCAATCAAGCACGACCTCTATCTTGTTCGGATCAACTGCAACTCCCTCTGCAGATATCACATGACCCAAAAACTTCACAGACTTGAGCCAAAACTCAAATTTCGAAGGCTTAGCATAAAGCTTTTTCTCCTTCAACACTTGCAAAACAATCTTCAAGTGCTCAGTATGCTCCTCCTCCGTCTTGGAGTAAATCAAGATGTCGTCAATGAATATGATCACAAACTGATCCAGGTACGGCTGGAAGATCCTGTTCATGTAATCCATGAACACTGCGCGTGCATTGGTGAGTCCAAACGGGATCACCAAATACTCATAATGACCGTATCTCGAACGAAACGCGGTCTTCGGGACATCCTCCATCTTCACCTGGATCTGATGGTATCCGGACCAGAGATCAATCTTCGAATACACACAAGCTCCCTTAAGCTGATCCAACAGATCATCAATCTGTGGAAAGGGATACTTGTTTTTGATTGTCACCTTGTTCAACTGTCTGTAGTCAGTGCACAATCGCATAGTCCCATCTTTTTTTTCACAAAAATGACCTGTGCTCCCCATGGTGACACGCTCGGTCGAATGAAGCCTTTCCCAGAAAGGTCCTCAATATGCTTCTTCAGCTCAGCCAACTTAAGCAAATTTCTTTTAGAAAAAGGTTTTTCAAGAGGAAAAGTGGACACAACTCTTTTTATAAAGAAGAAAAATGATCATCTATTATTTGCACAAATCTATGTTGATGATATTATCTTTGGTGCCACTAACGTTCATCTTTGTGAAGAGTTTGCTAATCTTATGCAAAGCGAATTTGAGATGTCTATGATGGGAAAGCTAAACTTCTTCCTTGGTCTTCAAATAAAGCAACAAAAGGATGGGATATTCATCAATCAAGCTAAATATTACAAGGAGTTACTCAAAAAATTTGGAATGGACAACTCCAAGGCTATTGATACTCCCATGGGTACGTCTTGTTCTTTAGACAAGGATGAAGGAGGTAAATCCATAGAAACTACTAAATATCGAGGTATGGTCGGCTCATTCCTTTACCTAACCGCAAGTAGGCCCGATATTATGTTTAGTGTGTGCATGTGTGCTAGATTCCAAGTCAATCCTAAAGAGTCACACTTAAGTGCCGTAAAAAGAATTATGAGATATCTTGTAGGCACTTCACAAATGGGATTATGGTACCCTAAGGGTGCTTCGTGTGAGTTAATAGACTATTCTGATTCCGATTTTGCGGGATGCAAATTGGATAGGAAGAGTACTAGTGGCACTTGCCACTTCCTTGGTTGCTCTTTAGTGTGTTGGCATAGCAAGAAACAAAATAGTGTGGCTTTGTCCACGGCCGAAGCCGAATATATGGCGGCTGATAGTTATTGTGCTTAAATCATTTGGATGAAACAACAACTAAAGGACTTTGGGGTTGAACTTGATCACATCCCCTAAGGTGTGATAACACTAGTGCCATAAACCTCGCCAAGAATCCCATTATGCACTCTAGAACTAAACATATCGATATTAGACATCATTTCATAAGAGATCATGTGCAAAGTGGAGAGTGTATCTTGGAGTTTGTGGATTCAAAGCAATTGCTGACATCTTTACCAAACCACTCCTAAGGGAAGTATTCTATAACTTAAGATTGGAAATTGGTCTCATTGATCCATTCTACATATGATTGTATCATTTCATCTCATGCTTAATTCAACTCATTTCTCTTTTGAGCATAATTGCATAGTTTATTTTGAATCATCTTCCATATATAAAATTAAAAATCATATCTGTCATATGTCACATGAAATCCCTCTCTCTCTCTCCTTTCCTCTCTATTTGAGCCTTGAATCTGCCCAGCACCCTTGGGTAATCGATTACCATTACATTGGTAACCGATTACCACGAAGGGTAATCGATTACCAATCCAATGGTAATCGATTACCAGCTGTATTCAGCGTTTTAAAATCAGAAGACAGAAACTTTGATATTCAAAAAAAAGACAGAACCTTTTTTTTCACCCACTCTTCTCCCACACGAAGGTTTATCTTCCTTCTCTGATTCATCTGTGTGAGTCCTCTCCGAACCCCAGTGTGCGTTCTCCTCTGGTCCATCTGTGTTCATCTTCAAGGTATGCTTCACAAATTTTTTTTTTTTTTGCATTCCGATTCTGCATCTGCTCATTGGACTGAAGTATGCCCAATTCCTTTTGTTTATTATTTTGTTTTCGTCTCGGTTCTGGAAATAGCCTAATGCCATGGTAGATGAACTTAATTTCGCTACTCACCTTGTGAGTTTAGGGCTTCGGTATTCTTGATTGTTTTTCATAATTTTTTTTTTCTTCGCAAAATGCATGTTCCCCCATCCCCATTTTCTTTCTTTCTCTCGTTTCATTTTTTTTTTTGTTTTTATGCGCACCACTCATCTTATTCTGTATGCCCTATGCTATCCGATTCATGCCCCAATTTTGCATCGTGTTCGCTGCATCATTAGTTTTCATCATACCATTTTTTTGTTGTTGTTTGTTTCCCTTTTTTTTGTCTGTTCTAACATGGGAAGTAATTTTTGGAACTTCAATTCCCCTTGCCTACTATGAATATCTGATTTTCTCTAAGGGCCATTTACTGTGAATCATCTTTGGCTGTGAGTTTCCCCTCCTTACTGCTACATAATTTGCTGCTGCGTAATTAGTTGTTCGCTGTATGAATTATTTCTTTTTGGCTGAAATTGCTCTTTGAAATAAAAGTTACTTTTGTGTGTGAACATGTCATTGTGAGCCCCTTTTTGTCCACCGAATGCATGCATATCTCCATGTGGAATTTTATTGAACCATTTATTCATACTGTTATGGATTGCATATACTCTTCTGCAAAGCACAAAGTTAGCTTTTAACTGTTCACTAGCATATACTCTTTTGGATTTATATGCTCATTTCCCCATTTTATTTAATTCTATGTATGTTATGTATGCTGTTTTAACCATCTTTGCAGTTTACTTCTACATATTGGACTATATTTCATGCTTAATTTGGTACTATGCTCATTGAATTCAAAGCTAAAAGTTTTTCCCCATGAGCCTTCTATTTGTGAATGCCATATTATATTTGTGTTTGTATCCATGTGGAATTGGCTGAACTGTATAATCCTGGAAATGAATCTCCAATGCATATCCTTTTTTTTACTACATATATTCATATCGTGTGGCTGCTATATTCTCTGAAGGCATATTTTTATTTTGGGCATTTCCTTTATGTTTATACTATGACTACACCACCTCCCATTATGTTTTCATGGCTGTACTCATATTTTGTGACTTGGATGGTGCTAGATTCTATTCTTTTGAGCTATTTATTTGGAATCTAACTTCATGAAATTTTAGTTTGTAGGATTTCCATTCTTCCCCTTACTCCTCTCATCTGCTTCCATGGCTTCATCATCTAACCCACTTCGCAAGAGGCCCCGAGGCTCCTGTATTCATGGAAAGTACTTCTCTACAGCTGCTCAATATGCCACATTCCGGGAACACTATGCCTCACGCCAACTCATTCCTGCAAAATACTTGGACATAAAATTCCTGAGTGATGAAGGCTTTGAAATTTGCGATCTCCTGGCTCGAGCTGGAGTCCTGCAGTGAGGCCTTCTGGATCGCAAATATTCTGAAAATATGGTTAGGGCCTTCTACTGCACTATGAGCTTTACAAATGATATACTGAAAGCCGAAATTAAAGGGAAGTCCATTTCTATACCTACTAGTGAATGGCCTTGTATGTTTGGTCATGCCTATACTGGCCACAAATATGGTGTGTATGAGTTTCCTGAATATGACAAGAACACCTTTGCGCAGTCCATTGTGGAACCAGGAATCATAGTCACTCAATCCAAGTTTAGCGTCTCCTCATTGACTATGAACAACATGATTCTGCATTACGTAGTTACTCACATGCTCTCACCACGACCTTCTAATTACTCTCGTGTGATGGATGGTGATCTCTTTCTGATGTGGGTTATCTGTCGTGACATCAGCTTTAATTGGTCTTACTATATTTGCTCTTAGATGATCAAGTCAAAAAATTCTTCTGGTGCACTTCCTTATGCTACTGCGATTATGCAGATTTTGCGCTTTCAGCAAATTTTTGATGATAATGAGGATCTGTCAGATAACTTGCACAGCCTTGGATTCCATTTGCTGGCCAAAATGCAAATTAAGAAAATTAATGGTATATGGTGTAAAACGACTGCTCCTCCTGGAGTCGGAGCAGCCCCTTCTGATATTCCTGATATTGCTGGTGATCCTCTAGAGCAGCCACATGATCCTCTGGAGCAGCCACTTGATCCTCCGGAGCAGCCCCATGATCCTCCAGCTGATGATCCTCCTGCGGACTCTTCTTCCTCAGCAGATCATACCTTGGCCTCCATTCTTACTTCTCTCAATCGCTTAAACACTACTGTGGGATCAGGCTTTGCTTCTGTAAACTCCAAGCATGTTAATATGGAGCTTCGTCTGAAGCGCATTGAGGACTATCTTCTCATTCCTCCTCTTCCATCTCTACCACCACCGCCTCCACATGACTCTGATGACTTTTAGTCCCTGCTATTATTATTATTATTTTTTTTTACTTTTGGACTTATTTTTGCTTCTATTTTGCTATGCTACTTTGGATATTTTGCATCTCTAGGACTTATTTTAGCTGTATGAACTATGGTTGGTTAGATTTTGGTTTATCATGAACTCTTATGGATGACCTGTTTTCTTCTCACTTCTTGCATGAACTGTTTCAAGATTTCTATTTATCTACTCATGCTTTTTGATGTTGCCAAAGGGGGAGAAAGATACGAAAATCGAGAAAATAATAGGCATATATTAAGGTAAAGAGGGGGAGAATAAAATTCAAGTATAAAAGGGAGATTAGATGACACCTTGTATATCAATCATATATTAAGGGGGAGTTTCAATACTATATTTGTCTAAACAAATGCTATACTAATCCTTTTCTCAATTTGAGTTTGTTATCATCAAAAAGGGGGAGATTGTGAAACCAATGCACTCAAACGAAAAGAACATAAAGGTTCAATGATTTTGATGATAACAAACAAGCATGGAAAGAAAGCTTCATGGTGCAACCATAAAAAAGAAGTCCAAATAAGATCAAGACTCAAGCTTCAAGAGAAGTCTCTAAGTCCAAACTCAAAATAATATATACGACTTAGGATTATTTGTAAATTGATTCCTCACGTGAACGAAGCTCAACGTATTTTTCAAATATATGCATTAAATCATCAATTGACATTCAAATACTTTTCCAACATGAAAATATAGTTTTCAATGTTCATAAATTGTTTAAACAATATTTGAAACTAATTTAAATCAAGAGAAAAGCATGTTAGGGTGAAATTCAACCTTTTAACAGGTTGGTAATCGATTACCCAACTATGGTAATCGATTACCCTTCATGGTAATAGAATACCCACTCAATGGTAATCGATTACCTATTGTACAGAAGACAAAAATAACGGCTATAAAACGACTAATTTGCGAAAATGAGTAGGAAAAAGGCCTTGGGGGCCCTATATAAAGAGACTACTGTTCCCATTGATGGGACACACTTCTTGATCATTATAACTCATTAATTATCATCCTATTTGCATTATTCTTGTCTTCTTGATCATAAATTCTCTTTGAGCTTTATTCTTGTGAGAGTGTCATATACCATTGTTCTTCAACTTGTGTTATTTGTACTTTGAGAGTACTTAGCCATTATTAAACACCTTCATTTGATTTATTGAGTAGTTAGGGGAGTGAACCCTATACACTTGAAAGGTCATCAAATTCCTAAGAAAATTTGGAGTGAAAAATTATAAGGCATTAAGAGCCCGAAATCTTGAAAAGTTGTAGTGATTTGTCAAGCACCCTCAAACTTGATAGTGAGTGAAAAGAATTGATCTAGCGTCTTCAGTCTGGACGTAGGTCACAGTGGTGGTGACCAAACCAAGATACATCTAGTTTGTAATTTCTCTAACCTTAATCTCTTTATTTAAGTATTAAAATTGCATTTTAGATTGTATTTATATATACGCTTGCTTACTTTGTTGATCCTACACTTAGAATTTTTCTTATTAAATCACTTCATTGAAGAAATAGTCTTTAAAACATAAAAGGAGGTATTTTGCGAAAAGATTTTGTAAAACTCAATTCACCCCTTTTTGAGTATTGAAGCCACTTGTCCAACAATATTGTCCTTTTAAATCTTATAAATTCTATTAAAATTCTGAAAATTCAACCTTATAAAATATTGATCGTAAAGAAAAAGTCTTATAAAAGAGACTTTAAAGTCACTACCATCAAGGATAATCTTTTAAAATCTATAAGATTTTTTATCTAAAATAATTTTTTAAAATCCTGATCTAATACACTGTTTAGACATTAAAATTACAAAGTCTAACTTGTGCAAGGTAATAAAATCTATTTAAATTTTCTTCGTAATATAACGATTATTAAAAACTTATCTAATAATTTAATAAGGTACAATTCAATTTATATTGGTATGAAAATAAAAAAAATATTATATATAATTTCATTGAACTAAATATATTTAATAATTTTAATTATTAAAAATTAGTAATTAATTAATAAATATAATTCAATAAATTATATCTATTAAATGAACATTAATTAATGATTGATATTGAATGTAAAATTTATTATGGGTGTATATTTATTCGGCCCTATTTAATAATCTATATGAATAATATAACTAAAACATTTCATATCTAGACAGAGAACTCTGAATCAAGGGAAATAAAAGGGTGAGCTCGTGGTTACTGGATGAGGGTGCCCACATTATATCAAATCTTTTCCAGTGTCCCAAAGAGAAAGTATTAATAAAACTTATTTTTCCATCTAAGGAAACTGTACATTTGTGATTTGGTTTGGCTTTTTCTCTCACTTATTTCTCTCTCTTCACTCGGACCTAACTGGGTATATTGTCTTTCTTGACCACAATACATTGTACATACACAAAAAAAAAAAAACACAGTTGGAGTTTGTTCATCAACTTGGGTTTTGAGACACTGATGATCTTCTCCCAAATCTCATTGCTTTTATGCACTCATTCTGAGTCTTGGATCTGTGTCTCTATCTGACAAGGTACTTTTGATTATTCTCTCTCTTTCAATAAAAAATAGAATATTATTTTTTTAAGGTACACCCTTTCGTCTCCTTGATTATTATTATTATTTTGGTTATTAAATGTGGTTTTTAAAAAATTGAACTTTGTTACTGCATTTGAGAAAACAAATAGTGGGATGTGTTGCGTTTGATCTCACCTTTGTTGAGATGTTTTCTTGTGTTTCAACAGTGGCACTGAATTGGTTGCATGCAAATGGGTCTTCTTTCTGTTTTTCTCCCCTGTTCTTCAATTTTTTTATTGAAAAATTCTGTTTTGAATTTTTTTTTTTTTTTTGATTTCTGGGTACACTTTTTTTTTCTTATCTTCTGTTTCTCAATTGAATTTTTTTTTTTTTTTTGTGTTGAATTTGTCACCCGTCTGTTTTTTTTTTTTTTTTATAATTTATTTATTTTTCCCCTTTTTCAACTTTTATGGGAAAATGGGGTCTGACATTCTAAGCAAAGGGTTTTGGAGAGGAGTTTCCAAAGGACCTTTTATGGTTTTGGATATGGGGTTTAGGGTTCCAATGGAAATTGAGTTGAGATAGATGTGTCTTTGAGTCTGCATGCAAGGGATCTTTTTATTTTGTATATGAGAATGAGAATGAGAATGAGAATGGTTTTTATTTGCTTAAATTTCTGGGTGCTTAAATGAAATGTTGTTCTGACTTGTTTACTGGGTTTCATTTTCCTTTCTAATTTCTCCTTTGTTTCACCCGTGAAGATTCAGTTTTTAAGTTGATTGTGTAATTGTCTCTGGGTTGTTATTTTTTTGTTTTATTCATTTTGTTAAAGGGATTAAAAAGAGATTTAATGTTGGTTTAGGATCATTTTACACCAGTGTAAGTTATACTCTCGATCTTGTCCGTTGATTCCACTTATATCTAAGGTCTCTAATTTTTTAGTAATGTGAGCCATTGGATACAAGTGAATCAATGGTCAAGATTGAGTGTAAGACTTCTAATTATTACACCGGTGTAAGAATATCCTGCCCCTTTAATGTTATACTAATGTCTCCGTTTTTTGAAATAAATTTTTTGAAAGGAAGATGAAGTTTACCCTGCTGTTAAATTATGGGTTCCTTGAACTGGTTTGAATCCTTTAATTTTACATTTAAAGTTACTATTATCAAAGGACATTGTTGCTTTATCCCTGAGTGCTTATGGATTCAATTCTTCTGTTCCGACCCCTAATTAAAAATGAACAATTACAACAATAACAATAAAAGCCTTTTCACTCTAGGTGGAGTCTGCCATATGGATCAAATGTGCCATTTGTTATGTCAAAAACCAAGTTTTCAGAATGGGTATTTAGATCAAGGTCTTTTTTTTTTTTTTTAATGTTTTCTCTTAGGCTTTGTTTGGGAGTTTGGAGGGGAAGGGAAGGAAGGGGATTCAAGGGGGAGGGAGGGGAAGGAAGGGGAGGAAATTGGAGGGTATCCCCTTCTCTTATTTGGGAGTCAAAAAAATGAAATGGGAGGATAAAACTGATATTTTTACCATTTTACCCTCTCTTTTTTAAAATTAATATAATTATTATACTTTACAAATTAAATTAAATTTAAAATTTCTAAAAAAAATTAATCATTTAATTTTTATTAAAAATTATTTTCTCTCTCTAAAAATTATTTTCTCTCTCTAAAATGATAATACATAAATTATTGTTCTAATTTAATGGGAAGGGTAGAAAAACCTTTTTGCAATTTTGAAGAAGGGAGATTTTGGAAGTAAAAATCCCCAAAACCTTTCCCTCATTTTTTTTAACTCACAAACAAGGGAAGGGCTTCCTAAAACCCTCCCTTCCCTTTCCTTCCCCTCCAAAATTCATCTCCCAAACAGACCCTTAGTGTTTTTAAAGGGGTGAACCGGAGCAGTGGTAAAACTGTTCCTTCATGACTGAAAGGTCATGGGTTCAAATCCAGGAAACAACCTCTTTGCAATTATGCAAGGGTACAAGGATTTCCTCCACCCCACACTCGCTAGTCGGGTTTAATGGGGAGTAGTTTTTTCTTTTCTTTTCTTCTCTTAGTGTTTTTCTTTGGTCTCTCTTATCGCTCCATCCAATTTACCCTTATTGGGGCCTCTATTGGTCTTCTCCTGACATGTCCAAACCATCATAGGTAAGATTCTGTCATTACAAATGAGGATGATTACATGGATCAAACAACCCCATTTAAAATTGAACAACTTAGAAAAATAAAAAATTGTCCACTAACTGAAAAAGTAGTGCCAACTGAGACTTGTGTTTCTTTGCTTAGTTATCATGTTGTCAGTTCATATGAACTTTTAAGTTGATCACCATAGAAATGCTAATTTCAAATTTTGTATTTGTCAGGTTCTGATTTTGTGGGGCATATGATTGAAAATTTGGATCTGTTGCTTTTAGTCTTTTAGTGGTAAAAAGTTATGAAATATGGAGTGAATTATTAACACTAATAAGAGGTTACTGGGGATCCAAACTATGGGGTCTCAAGGTGGTGGTGATAATAATGGAAAACATTCACAACTCCAGCCTTTGGTGCGGGAAAACTCAATGTACAGTCTCACACTTGATGAGGTTCAGAATCAATTAGGTGACTTAGGAAAGCCACTATGTAGTATGAACCTCGATGAGCTTCTAAAAAATATATGGACTGCTGAGGCAAACCAGTCCATTGGTATGGAAATTGAGGGCACAACTCAAGCTAGTGAAGCTGCTCTGCAGCATCAGGCTAGTCTGCCATTAACTAGTGCACTAAGCAAGAAGACAGTTGATGAGGTTTGGAGAGATATCCAACAAAGCAAAGATAACAAGGACAAGAAATTGAGAGAGAGACAGCCTACTTTGGGAGAGATGACATTGGAGGATTTCTTGGTGAAAGCAGGGGTTGTTGCTGACGCGCCTAATAAAAAAAGTACTGGTCCTATAGTTGGTGTTAGCTCAAATGTAGCTGCACAACAGTTTCCTCCACAAGGTCCGTGGATACAATATCCGCAACCACAATTTCAGCATCCACAACAAAGTTTAATGGGGGTTTATATGCCTAGCCAGAATATAGCACAGCCATTACACATGGGGGCTGGTGCTGCATTGGATGTTCCATATGCAGATGGTCAGGTGGCACTGCCTTCACCTATGATGGGAAACTTGTCAGATACAAAGCGACCTGGGAGAAAGCGGGGCACACCAGAGGACATAGTAGAAAAGACTGTTGAGAGGAGGCAGAAGAGGATGATCAAGAATCGGGAATCTGCTGCCCGTTCAAGAGCAAGGAAACAGGTGATCTTTCTCTTTCTTTTGAATGCCAAGTTATCTAAATTCTTATTCTTTAATAAGTATTCTCTTAGTAAAATTCCTTAGCCTGAATGATAACTATATACAGGCTTATACAACTGAATTAGAGAACAAAGTCTCACGTCTCGAAGAGGAAAACGAAAAACTGAGGAAACAGAAGGTTAGATTCTGCTTTGATGTTCTAGTTTAGTTCCAGTCAAAATGTTTTGTGTTAATTCAAAGTGCTGAATATACCTTGCAGTCTTGATATTAAGTAATATATCCTTTTCCACTTTGTACATTTTTAGAATAATATATTGACCATCTTAGTTTTATCTGTATATTAATTCTTTACTCTCTTACATCTTATGGTGTTAGGCACTGCATGTTTTTTTTGTTTTTTATTCAAGACCTGAATTATCAATGAGTAACTTAAAATTTTCTTTGAACATGAAATATGTGTTCCTTTCCTGTCTTGTGTGTGCTTTTGTTCACAGTTCAAAGTGCTGTGCAATAAACAGAATTATTTCTTACATGGCTTGGGATGTAACAGCAAGGTATTACAAAACAAAACAAACCGCAAAATCCGATCCAATTTACCGTAATCAATTAGTTAACATGTTCGTTAACCGTACACTGAAACACAGAAAGAAATCATTGGCCTATCAAGTTATCTATCGAGCTATGAAAAAGATTCAACAAAAGACAGAAACAGATCCACTATCCGTTTTACATCAAGCAATACGTGGAGTAACTCCCGATATAGCAGTAAAAGCTTGAGCTAATGAGCTGGTAGCTCAATTGGCACTGGCCTAAGTCATAAGGGTATGATGATGAGGTTGGAGGTTTGATCCTCCACCAAACCACCTATCCCACTACTTGCACCTCCAATGTAACGAAAAAAATATGTTATATGAACACTCTAACAGCTTTAGTTTGTAATCTGTATTTGTCTATATAGAATTTTGGAGGCAACACGTTGATGACTTTTCTGAAACTTCTGGTTAATTGGAATGGCACATTAAAAGGAAAAGATAATTCAATACATGCAGAAAAAACTGATAGTTCTGTAAGTTGGCTGGGAGGTAATATAAGTACAGAAGACTCAAAGGGAGGGGATAAAGGTTACTTTTTGTCTTAACAATTTTCCTTTTTTTTTTGTTGTTGAGTGGGGGGGGGGGGGGGGGGGGGCAGTAAGTGTGGGAGTTAGATTTTCCCTTTATTCATCCATTTGTGTTCTGATTTTACAATGTGTATATGCATCAGTCAATTCATTTTAAACATTTTTTACACCGTCCTCCGCTCAAAAGATTAAAGTAAGGAGTCAGTGTCTTAAACGTCTGGATAAAAAACTCTTGGCTGAAGCTGGATATGATTGTTGCACTTGAATATAAAAATAACATGTTGTGTATTGATCTAATTCAGAGAGTTACAATATATAGAAACCCTAATGGGCTTAAGTGAAAGGCCCAGACCTAATACAATCAGAATAATTACAGATAAGAAGTAATCTAATCATATCTAATATATTCTAACACTCCCCCTTAAGCTGGTGCGTAAATATTGTGAGCACCAAGCTTGCTACAAATATATTCAACCCGAGGACTTCTAAGCGCTTTAGTGAAGACCATGGTTGTCAAACTCGCGAGTTTACTCGCAAAATCGCACGAGTTTACGCTTCAACAACCCCTCAACGATCCCGTTTCTGCTCTAACTCGCTTTTGGCACTCAGATGATAGAAGCGACGAGTTTTCTGGCAAACTCGTTCAATCGTACGAGTTTAACGTTTAAACCAGAAAAAAAATGACCAGTTGACCCGAATCTTGACCCGAAAAACCCTTTATAAATGGGTTCTTTTTAGCAAAAAAAAAAAAAAAACCCTAAATCACCTGATTAGTTTCAGCCACCAGCATTCCATATCGTGGGAGAAAGGGAGGGGAGAAGCCACCGTCTTCTTTTCCCTATCGTCCAACAGCTTGGTCATCTTGCCCTTTTCCGTTCGTAGCTTCTCCACCATCTCCGTCGTTCTGCTTCGCCGTCGTGCTTCGCTGTCGCAGTTTAGTGCTCTGCTCCGTCTCTGTCTCTTCTCCGTTTCGTTTCATCTTTTCTTTCTCGCCTCTGTTTCGTTTTCTTTTTCTTGGCCGCGCGTTTAGTTTTTCTTTTAGCCTCTGTTTGGTTTCATTTATAAGTATGGGATAAAAAAATCATTTTATAAATGAAACCAAATTAATAAAAAAGAAATTAATAGTTTTGCCTCTGATTGATTTTACAAAGAAAATTAAAAAATCATTTATAAGGCAAAATAATACTTTTTGCCTCTGTTTGCCAAACCAAGTTAATATTTCATCCAATGATAAATCAAACAAAAATTAAATTACTTCATCTATTTGATAAATCAGATTTATTTGATAAATCGGATTTATTTGATAAATCAGATTTATTTGATAAATCAGATTTATTTGATAACTCAATACTTCATATATTTGATTTTACATTCATAAGAAAAAAATTAAATTAATTCAAATAAAAATCTATTTGATAAATCAAATTACTATTTTTTTTACACATGTTTCATGTTTGCCTCTGTTTGATTTTACATTCATAAGAAAAAATTATTTTGATGATTATGACTATTGTATGACATTATTTTACTGGTTGGTTGAATTAAATTTGCTTATTATATTACTTTATATGCATATAAATATAATTTGTATCTTGTGTTACGAGTCTACGATCCGTGTTACGATTCTGCGATTTACGATTTTGGTTCACCCTTCCGAGTTTGCATAGAATCTCGAGTTTGACAACCATGGTGAAGACATCCGCTAGTTGATCAGAAGAGTTGACAAAAGCTGTCTTGATTTCTCCTGACTGAATCTTTTCTCGAATGAAGTGATAATCAATCTCTATATGTTTGGTTCTCTCATGAAATACAGGATTAGAGGATATATGTAGCGCAGCTTGATTATCACAAATGAGTGTCATGGGTTGTTTCTGTTCACAAAGATGAAGTTCCTGAATTAACTGCTTTAACCAGATTAACTCACAGGTAGTATTTTCCATTGCACGATACTCAGCTTCTGCACTAGATCGAGCAACAACAGGTTGTTTCTTGCTCTTCCAAGAAATTAAGTTTCCTCCAAAGAAGACACAATAGCCGGAAGTAGAGCGCCCGCACAATCAGCATTTGAATAACCACAAATTTCTGTATTTCCCTGATCCGAATACAACAAACCTTTTCCTGGTGCTCCTTTGATGTATCGGAGGATCCTCACAGCAACATCCCAATGAGAATCATAAGGGGAATCAAGAAATTGACTAGCCGTACTAACAGCGAAAGAAATGTCTGGCCTAGTCACAGTAAGATAATTGAGCTTCCCAATTAGCCTATAACGTCCAGGATCAAATAACGGCTCCCCCTGTCCGGGCAATAACTTGACATTAGGATCCATGGGTGTATCAACTGGTTTACACCCCAACATACCGGTCTCTTCAAGGATATCCAAGGCATACTTCCTTTGACATATAGAAATGCCCTCTCTAGATTGCGCCACCTCAATTCCCAAGAAGTAACGCAGCTTCCCAAGGTCCTTTGTTTGAAATGCACTGAATAAATGCTGTTTTAACTGACGAATTCCGTCTTGATCACTTCCGGTGAGAATGATGTCATCAACATAGACTAACAAATAGATGCACTTATCAGGAGATATGATACTATAAAACAGAATGGTCAACTTTACTGCGGATTAAGCCAAACGCCTGAACTGCAGAACTGAAGTGATTGAACCATGCGCGAGGAGACTGCTTGAGACTATATAAGGTTTTTTGAAGACGACACACCTTCCCAGACTCCCCCTGAGCAACAAAACCAGGTGGTTGCTCCATGTAGACTTCTTGTAAATCACCATGAAGAAAAGCATTTTTGATGTCAAGTTGAAGGAGTGGCCAGTGAGGAACAGCAGCAAGGGCAAGAAATAGGCGAACGGACGCCATCTTAGCGACTGGAGAGAATGTATCGCTATAATCAAGGCCAAAGATTTGAGTAAAACCCTTTGCAACTAAACGTGCCTTGAGACGATCAACATGGCCATCAGGTCCAACTTTCACAGTAAAAACCTAGCGACAACCAACTATAGACTTCTCTGGAGGAGCAGAAACAAGGTCCCATGTGCCATTGGTATGAAGTGCAGTCATCTCATCAAGCATCGCTTGGCACCGCCCTGGATGGGAAAGTGATTCACATGTGGTCTTAGGAATAGAAACAGAAGAAAGACTAGAAACAAAGGTGAAATGAGGAGGAGAGAGACGATCATAACTCAAGAAGGTATAAAGAGGATAAGGGTTACGAGTAGTACGTGTACCTTTTCTTTGAGCAATAGGGAGAGCCTCTGATGAAGGATCTGGAGGGGAAGAATCAACTGTAGGGGGCGATGAGTCAGCAGGAGTCGAGTCGACAGGGGGCACAATTTTACGACGCTGATAAGTGAGAAGTGGACGGTCCTCAGGTACTGAAGCAACAGGTTGCTCAACTGGAATAGAAGCACCTGCAGCTGGCAAAGACAAGTCAAGAAAAGGAACATGAAGAACATGATCAACCTGTGACAATTGAGATGGGATAGAATTAAAGGGTTGTTGATCAAGAAAGGTGACATCAGCGGAAACTAAGTAACGCTTGAGATCGGGAAAGTAACAACGATAACCCTTTTGAAGACGAGAATAACCAAGAAAAATGCATTTAAAAGCTTTAGATGTTAACTTGTCTTTACCAGGAGTGAGATCATGAACAAAATAGGTACAACCAAAGAATCAATAAGTTAGAAGGAATGTCATTATTAATCACAATGAAGGCATGCGGTTGATGAGAAAACAAGAAGCAAGTACTGCATCGACCCAAAAGTGAAGAGGAACATGCATGTGAATAAGAAGAGTCCGTGCAATCTCAATGAGATGTCTATTCTTACGTTCAGCTACTCCATTTTGTTGTGGAGTGTGAGGACAAGTAGTTTGGTGTACAGTACCCTGTATGGCTAAGAAATTAGAAAAGTCAACATAAACATATTCTTTAGCATTATCACTACGTAAAATACGAATAAAAGCACCAAATTGAGTATGAATTTCAGCAGAGAATTTTTGATAAATAGAAAATAACTCAGAACGGTTTTTCATTAAATAAATCCAAGTACAACGGAAAAAATCATCAATAAAGGTTACAAAATACCGAAAACCTAAAACAGATACACTATGACTAGGACCCCAAATATCTGAATGGATAATTGAAAAAGGAGCATCAGCTCGTTTATTGACGAGATTAGCAAAGGAAGAGCGTATGTGCTTTCCTTGCTGACATGACTGACAATCTAAAGTCTGAAGACAGGATAAAAGAGGAACCATCTTCTGTAATTTTGCAAGACTAGGATGCCCGAGACGACTGTGGATGAGTTGTGGAGATTCTGTGAGAGAACAAGCAACTGAAGGACTCGGCACAACCAGGTAGAACAGACCCCGTGACTCACGGCCCACTCCAATCGTCTTCCCCGTACTCGGGTCCTGCACAGAAACAGAATGGTTTGAGAAGGTGACGATACAGTTAAGAGAATTGATCAATTTACTAACAGATATTAAATTATAAGGGATGTTAGGAATGTAATAGACAGAGGTCAAGGTCAATGAGGAGGTTGGACAGATTTGTCAAATCCCATGAACTGGGCCTTAGTTCCATCAGCAAGAGTAAAAGAGGGTAAATTATCAGAATATGTAAGAGATGAAAAGAGTTCCTTATTACCACAGAGGAGATCAGTAGCACCTGAGTCAAATATCCAAGGACCAAGTGATGCAGAATGAGAAACACAAGCAACGGGATTACCAGTTTCTGAAGTAGAGGCCTGAGACTGAGGAGAGGCCTTCCTGAGAAGGGTCTGGAGTGCTGCATAGTCTTCAGAGGAGAGAGAGACTGTACTTTTTGAAACAGTATCCGATTGAGCTATATCAGCAGCATAAGAAAGTCGCAGGTGAGGATACTTTGTGTAGCAACGTTCCTCATAATGACCAAGTTGCTGACAATAATGACAACAAGGTCGCTGACCACGTCCTCCTAGGCCTCCTGGGCCACGTCCTACTGGGCCCCCTGGGCCACGTCCTCCCTGGCCTCTACCACGACCACGTCCACCTCCAATGTTCCCGCGAAAGTCAGTACGGGAAACTAGAGCAGTAGAATCAACAGCAGAAGACGATGCAGGAGCAAATTTCTTATGAAGATTCAGAAGACGCTGATACGTCATTGATAGATCAGGATTCCCACTAGTCAAGATAGTATCCCGGACATTATCATATTCTTCGGGGAGGCCAGACAGTGTGGCAACCATAAAGAGACGTTCCACCCGTTTCCGATATGCAGTAGCATCAGTAGGGTAAGGCAACATATCCAAATATGCCTGCATCAAAGATCGACTTTTGCCAACATATGTCTCCATCTGAATGTCGGATGATTTGCTCAGTTCCATAAACTGAGAGATGATGAAATAGAGCTACTGAACATCATTAGTGTAGAGGTTTTTAGCTTCCTCCCACACTTCAGTACAAGTTTGAAAAGAGTAGAAGATGTCCAAGACGACTGGATCAATAGACTGCCAAAGGATACTCAGAAGCTAGTTGTAATCAGATTTTTCTTCCTTAGGAACATCAATAGACTTAGTCGTGAGATGGTTCCCATGTCCCTGACCAAAGAACCAAACTCGAACAGAAGTAGCCCAGTTCTTGTAATTAACCAAACCCTTCAACTTTGAAGAAGTAATGGACCCAACATTGGTGGAGATGATATTGGAAGAACTTTTGACAGGAGGAGATGGGGAACTGACCTCCGAATGAATAGGAGAATTCGCTGCCATTATATTAAATCACAAAGATATAAACCGAGTAAATGGGAACGAACCTGATTACCGATCAAGAAGAGGCGCGCACAAAAAAGTCAGACCCACAGAGAACCAACCACAGATCCGGAAAAAGGAGGAGGAGGCGGTCTTCTCTGTCCAAGATCGACCGGAAAAAGGTGTAGGAATAGTGCACACGCGCCGACAGAAGGTGGCGCGTGAGGCCCACGCGCAGAGGATTTGGGCGGCGCGTGAGAGCTCCGATGGTGGCCGGACTTCCACAGACTTGGTCGCCGGGAGGAGAGGGTTCTAATTGCGTATGGTCTGGTCTGAAAACTCGCCGGAAAACTTCTCCGGCGGCTTGAACAGTGGCAGACGGTGGTTCTGGTGACCGTCGGAGGTGCTGAAGCGTTTGGAAATTGCTCAGAAGGGACTGACAGCCCTTGATGGCTTGTCGGAAGGACGCACGGCAAAGAAAAGATGACTCCTAAGCAGTGGGCTTAGGTTTTGAAGCGAAAACAAGGTTTTAGGCGGAAGCGAGGGTCCCCAGAACAAAATGGCTCTGGTACCAACTTGAATATAAAAATAATATGTTGTGTATTGATCTAATTCAGAGAGTTACAATATATAGAGACCCTAATGGGCTTAAGTGAAAGGCTCAGACCTAATACAATCAGAATAATTACATATAGGAATTAATCTAATCATATATAATATAGTCTAACAGTTGCTTAAAAATATTTTTCGTTGATGTTTTGATGGGCTGATGCAATTACATGATTGCTGGATTTTTAACTTTTTTTCAATTTTCCCCTATTGTCATTCGAGGGAAAAGGCTTCTCTTATTTCCTTCTCAGCTTTGCATTGTATTCTGTGTTTTTTTAGGAATTTTGGAGAAACAACTTGTTTCTATGGATGATGGACCGTGGTGGACAGTGTTTCTATAGAAATCATTTATCTATACATTTTGGGTTGACATTCGACTGGCTGACATTATTGTATGTGCAACTTGGGAACTCCTTTTGACTATAAAATCTAATTGTTAGACTAAAATAAAGTAGAAAAGGAGCATTGATCAACATGATATCCTCGATACATTTAGTAAAGATTACTTAATACATTTTAAAACTTTGATTCTAGAGTTATTTTTGCTCTCTTTCCTTTACTTTTTTGTTTTTGTTTTTCTATTTGGCTAACTTTTATGAATATTATAATACCTGAGCTGTTCAAATGAGTGTGTCTGGATAAGGATTATGATACTTGTAGTTTGTAAAGAACTAATTCAACCCAAAAGTTTAAGTTGATGGGTGAGGTTACATTAATGGTGTTATATATCTCTAACACGCCCCCTCACAAGAGAGTCCATTGGACATGAAAGGTGGATGATGCATCATGCTCCAGTCTTCTTGTGCTAAGAAATTCCACAAAGAAAATGGGAGGCGGTGAGGATCGAACCCGGGACACCGAGGCTCTGATATCATGTAAAGAACCAATTCAACTTTAAGCTTTTGGGTTTGGGTTGAGGATTCATTTTTTTTGTTTGGAGAGAGAGAGAGAGAGAGAGAGAGAGAGAGAGAGAGAGAGGGGTTGGGGGGGGGGGTTATAGCTAGACACTTCATCTTTGTTGACTGTTTACATTAATTCATGGAACAATAAAAATTGGCTTCTTTAGGAGCAAAAGCTGGAGGAAGAAGGTTGGAGAGAGCTTCTTTTCATTAAGCTTGATTTTTAGTAGGGATCACTTGGAAGTCTTATAACATTAGTGAACTTTGTTGAATTATTTCTAAGTCACTATTGCTATCTTGATGTCATGTATTGGCATCTATCCTCTGTCTCTGCTCTAGCTTGTGCAGATATATTAAAGAAGATTTGTTCAGAAGAATATTTGAGTCAGGTTCTATTGTTGTGATAAATTCACAGAAATGAACGAGTAAAATCTGGCACAACTCGTGTTAGATATAAAATCATTCATGAGTGTTTACTTAATTGCTTAAGCTTTTATAAGAGTTGGTCACATGATATCAAAGCTTTTATGACCAATTAGTCAGGAGTTTGATCCTTGTCGTCCTCATTTTTTAAAATAAAAATGTTGAACTTCAACACAAGGTAGGAGAACCTATCTGTTGTTCATGCTAAGCCCAATGGACCCTTGCCTTAGGTGTGTTAGATATAAAGCCAATTACAATCCCTCACCTAACACGTTAAGTTCTTGTGAGTCGGTGCTATTGTCAAAATGTCCTACCTCATGACACTTTAGCTTCTTAGAGCGTCAATAGGTCCTATCCTACACAGCTATGTGTCTTGAACTATAGAATTTTCTCCTGTTCCATGTATTTTTGGTTTCTCTTGGATTGGCTGATACTTTCATTTGTTAGCTTTGCATTCCTCACTACCTCTCCCACAATGGAAGTAATTGGTAAGGAGATTATGAAAGGTTCTACTTATAGATTATAAACCTTAATATGGGCTGTCTAGCTCCTATAAAAAAGTGTCCACCACATGACAATTTAGCTTCTTAGAGCACCATTAATTGCCATCCTATGTAGTTAATGCTTTCATGACTGAAGTTTGCATCTTGAACTATATGCCTAGGATTTTTTGCTGCTCCATGTATTTTGGTTTCTTGGGGATTGGTTGATGACTTGATGTGATTGTTTACTTTCATTTTTTAAGCTTTGCCTTCTTCACTCTCTCTCCTACAATGGAAGTAATTGGTAAGAAGATCATGAAAGGTTCTCCTTACAGTTTATAAATCCTCGATACCCTTAAAGGGCCGACCCAGTTCAATACCCACTCGTGAGTGTTTGGGGAAGGACATACGAGTCAAGCCTTACCCCCGCTTTTGCGGAGAGGCCGAGTCGAAGCCGGGACCTTGGACATCACGGTAAGCATGCTTACCACTGAGCCAAGCCGGCCCTTAAAATCCTCGATACGCTTGTGATAATAAAAAAAACCTTGTTCATTAATCTTGTTGCGTGCATTTAATTGGTGCCCATGATCATCTTTACCCATTCAAATCATGGGAATGAATGTATCTTAACTAGTCTTTGATGCATGCTTACTTCCTTATTCATTAGACTAGTTTATTAATTTTTCTCCTTAACTTGCAGGAGCTAGAGAACATGTGGTCCTGTGCTCCACCTCCTGAACCTAGATATCAGATTCGCCGAACAACATCGGCTTCATTCTGACATCTATACCTATAAGTGGAGGTTTGTAGATATGAGCATCAAGGGATGCTCCATTTAGTTTAATGTGAGTTGGTAACTATCTTCTGGTTTCTCAGGAATAGCTATTTGATGCATTGCATCCAATGGCTTATTTTTTGTTATTAGGTCCGTTTAATTATAACACCTCAGTGAAATCCTTGTGGTAAAAATTTCCTGGGGAATATTATAGTTTACCATTCATTATATAGCCTTTTTAATCTTCATGGATTGAGTATAGTATGAAATCTTGGGGATGGCATGCTTGTTGGGTCTTGAAAATTTTTAAGCTATGGGAAAATAAAGCTGCTCTTGAAAGGATTTTGTTTTTTAAAAATTTCTCCACCGGTTCATCGATTGATTGAGCCGGATAGGACAATAATGGCAACAAAGTTTTCCTTATCAGATTTTTAACAGATGCTTATTGAGGGACTCTAATTTGAGATCATTAATTAAGTTGAAATAACTTCATGTCAGTTGATTCACGTGCTTGGTGGTAAAATAAAACTATGAACATCCATTTACTAAACTAAAATTTTTCAAGCCTTTTTTTACTCCTTTTTGCATTTAATTAATGTCTAAAGTACTGCATTTATTTTGTTAAATGTAATTAGACATACATGTAATTACTCTACAAAATTTGTAAGGGCAGTGAAATAAATAGATCCAACAGCCAAGGCATTTATGTTGTAATTGAGAAGATGTAATTAAGATCATAAAGATGATAACTACACTAAAAATAACCGTAAGTGGTTATATATTCTTTGAGCAATGTCGTGTGTTCAAATAATTTGGTTAGAATAGTTGTTTGGCATGAAAATTCATGTAAAAGTTGTGTCGATATTTTATTGGCTCAAATACCTTCTTCATGAATCCAGTTTGTACGAATGTGCCTCGTTTGTTTGTAATTGGATAGAAGCATTTTTTTAAGGCATTGTTTTTTCAATGTGTTGAGAATAAGATTGGTTTTGATTTAATTTAAGGGTTTTATTTTTCTTATGTTGCATGACACAAGTTGTCTCATGCAACACATAAAAAGTGGGTGGGATCCACTAAAAAGGAAGAGAGAGAAAATAAAAAATGGGTCTCACTCATTTTTTGTGTGTTGCATGAGACAACTTGTCTCATGCAACATAAGAAAAATAAAACTTTTAATTCAATTTGATATATGTTTTAAGGGTTTTATAATTCTCATGTTGAAGAGAATTGAAATCTCATGTTGTAGAGATAAAAAGCATGTGAGACCCATATGTTAGAAAAAAATTGTATGTAGGATCCATGTCAGCACGGAAATCGAAGGATGTGTAGGAAAATCTGAATTATCATGTTGAATGAGAATTATAAAACCCATATTTTAAAAGGGGATTTCCAAATACAGCAATTCGGCCCTTTTTGTTTTTGGTACAACGCAATTCGGCCTATTTATTAACATTAATTACATACCCAGTGGCACGGCCCATAAAATATGAGCGTTTCTACTTACTATGGTGGCTCAATCTCCAAAGGCATTACATTCCAACAGCTTCTCCGCATTAATAGAACCAAGCGATATATAATCCCTTATTGATGATAGATTGCTTCATAAGCAACTATCTTACCTACCAATAAAGGGTTTAAATTAGAGGTGATAATTATAATTATTTTCTGCTGTTAATTTACCAAAAATGTTGTGAGGTGAAATGAACCTGTCATTTATAAAAGGTGAAAATATCAATTTATCTTCTTTTGTGATGATTTAGCGGGTTAATCCATTTAAATATTAAAAAAAATTAAAATTAAAATAACATTAAACATATTATAATCATTTTAAGAAGTATAATTCTGCAACTTAATTTTGATATTGTGATATTTAAATGTAGCGATAGGTTATATTTATTACCTATTTTTTTTACTATCTGTTATTACCAAATTTTAATCGTTGATTTCTGTCAATCTAACGGTTATAATTTATTGGAAATTATTGAGTTGCATTTATTAATTAATTATTAATTTTCAATAAATACAATAAATTATAACCGTTAGATTGACTGAAATCAACGGTTAAGATTTAGTAGTAAGAGGTAGTAAGAAAAAATAAATAATAAGTATAACCTTTCCCTTAAATGTATTTATTGTTGATCTTATATTTCAGTAAGCTAGTAGTGGAGTAGTGATTTGCATTTTATTGCGTAAAAGCAATGAGATTTGGGAGGAAGATCATCAGTCTCTCAAAACCCAAGTTGTTGAACAAACCTCCAACTGTATTTTTGTGTGTATGTACAATGTATTGTGGTCCGAGGAAAACAATATAACCAATTAAGTGTGAGTGAAGAGAGAGAAAGAAGTGAGAGAAAAAGCCAAACCAAATCACAAATTCACAATTTCCTTACATGGAAAATTAAGTTTGATTGTTATAAAAAAAAATAAAAATTAAGTTTTATTAATACTTTCTTTTGGGACACGGGGGGAAATTTGATACAATGGGGCCACCCTCATGGAGTAACTCTGAGCTCTCCCTTTTCTTTCCCTTGATTCAGATTTCTTTTGTCTAGATATAGAATATTTTAGTTATATTATTCATATAGATTATTAAATAGGGCGGATAAATATACACCCATAATAAATTTGACATTTAATATCAATTATTAATTTATGTGCATTTAAGGATATAGTTTATTGAATTGTTTCAATTAATTAATTATTAATTTTTTATAATTAATTTTTTTTGGTATGCATAAATTAAAATTATTAAATATATGTAGATCATGAAATTATATATAATCTTTTTTATTGTTATGCCTATATAAATTAAATTGTCCATTATTAAATTATTAGATAAGTTTTTTAATAATCTTTATATTATGAAAATAATTTAAATAGATTTTTATTACCTAGCACAAGTTAGACTTTGTAATTTTAATGTCTAAGGAGTGTATTGGATGAGGATTTTAAAAAATTATTTTGAGATAAAAAATCTTATAGATTTTAAAAGACTATCTAAAATTGTAGTGACTTTAAAGCCTCTTTTATAAGACTTTTTCTACCATCAAGATTTTGTAAGATTGAATTTTGAAATTTTTTTAATAGAATTAATAGATTTGAAAGGACAATATAATATTTTAAAAAACTATATGAATTCTTAACAAATATTCAAAGATAATTATTAAGAAGGATAACCAAATCAAAGATTTATATGCATAAAATTCATTAAAACTTTGTTATACTATTATTAGTGTGATGGAACATGTTCACATTTAAAAAAAATTATTTCATTTTCATCAATATATTTTAAAAATGTTATTGAATTACATGAAATTATTTATAGTAAATGCAAATGTATTTACTAAAGTATTATATGAAATTATTATATGTCCCTCTAGTTAAGTTAGGACAATTTCATGCCAGTTGAATCACGTGCTTGGTGGTAAAAAAAATTATGAACATCCATTTACTAAACTATAATTTTTCAAGCCTTTTTTTTACTCTTTTTTCCATTTGGTTAGTGTCCAAAATATTGCATTTATTTTGTTAATTTAAGGAGACATACATGTAATTACTCTACAAGATTTGAAAGGGCAGTGAAAAATAATAGATCCAACAGCCTAGGCATTTATGTTGTAATTTACTTATGATCATGGAGAAGATCTTAATTAAGATGATACAGATGATTTTTTTTTTTTTTTTGAATAACAAGGAAAATTACAACAAAAGCCAACAAAAAAAAAAAATGGAAACCTAACTCAAACCATTCTGGGGGAGGCTACCCCCATCTGGTCTCTCAAAAGAATTTGGTTGCACTCTATGGGAGGCCTGTCCAAAATCTCCAATTCCCAATTCTGATTGTTGAAGGAGGATGCTAACCAATCGGCTACTGCATTGCCCTCTCTATACGTATGAGAAAATTCGACTCTCTAGTCTTTTCTAATCAAGGATTTAATCCTCTTATCAGAGTGCATAAGGGGTGGCTATCAGTACACCCTTCCTTCGAGAGATGGACAACCGTAGTAGAATCTCTCTCAATGTATACACCTATGAATCCTCTATCCCAAGCTAGAGCAAGGCCATAGAATATACCTTTCAATTCTGCAATTAGCGCGTTTCCTTGCCCAGTAAAACATTTGAATCCCACAATCCAGTTACCTCCATCATCACGGATTATTCTTCCGCACGAGGTGCTAGTTCCGTCAAGGGAACTCGAGCCATCCGTGTTGATTTTCATCCACCCAACCTTGGGGTGTTGCCAGAGAATGAAAACTTCTGATCTCTTCCTGGAGATAATATTAGCCGTAACGTGCATGTTTTCAGCAATGTTAATACTATCCACAAGGTTCCTGATCCAGATTAAGGTACAATGGGTATTAGGGGCTTTCCCATTGAAAATGAAGTCATTCCTATCGATCCAGATGCACCAACAAGTAACTCTAAATATGATCCTCTTATGTTCTTCCAAGTTACCAGATCCTTTACCCAAGATGACCTCTAGCCACGTATCTAAGGGGAGATTGGGGAAAGAATATGTAATATCAGCTTCTAATATAGCCCTCCACACTCTATAGGTCCAGACGCAGTCCCTGATCAAGTGCAGGCTACTTTCTGAAAGTAAACTGGCCTTTGAAGGCCGATGCATGTAAGGTGTAAAACAAAATTTTTACTGCGGAACATACATGCACTCATAGATTCATGCTTTAAGACAGCATGATGTTACCTTGTTTTGGCCTGATCAGTCAAAGAGATGAGATGTCAGGCTTGAAGAGTTCAAACCCTCTAATGGTGATCCACACCACCGTTCGTCTATGATGCAAGAACTCTTTCTTGAAAGCCACCAGATGAACACCACAATGAGGCTTGCTATGCGCACAAGTGGTGAGGGTGGAGGCTAGGTATCCTGTTTGGAAAGGTGTACTGAGCTACCCTACAGAATGGTGCATAGAGGAGGAGAGTTGGCTTGGTTTTCCAATGAAACCTAAGGTGAGGAACATGTCTATTTATGCGCACCCTTTGGAGAGGAGGAGGGAATTCATTCATTCAAAATGAAAAACAAACTTTCAAATTTCTTTGAAAGTTGCGCATGAAACAGTGTGATAAGGTGGAGCTGTTGCAAAACAGACTTTGCCAACAACCTCCAATCTTATCCACATGAATTTAAATTCAAATTAATTTAAACTTAAATTCATAAACTATCATATAGTATATAGTTTTCATGCGCATAATTCAGCCCTATAAAGGGTCCAAATACATTGAGCAGTTGCATTCAAAATTTGAATCAACTTACCCACTGATTCCCTCAACCACCAAATCTGAATGGAGGTTTGTTTTAAGTGATAAGATAACACTCTTATCACTTAAAAGTGGCGCACCAAACAGCCTAGGGAGAGCCTCCAAAGATGCTTCTTCATCCAAGGAATATGCTCCAATAAGATCCTGTCTTATCCTTTTGTTATGAAACAACTTTTCAAAACCAATTCAAATTCGAATTCAAACACTTGAATTCAAACGTTCAAACATTCAAATTCAAAATTCAAAATTTCAAATTTCAAATTCAAAATTCGAATTTCAAAATTCAAATTCAAATTCAAATTTTAAAATTCAAATTTGAAATTCAAAATTCGAATTTCGAAATTCAAATTCTAATTTCAAATTTCAAAATTCAAAATTCGAAATTCAAATATTTGATTATTAATTTAACTAATTAAATTAATTAGTAATGGCTTGGACTATCCAAGCCCATTACTAAACTCCATGCACCACCCACCCATTTAGGTGGGCTTCCAAACAGCTTCTTGGGCTAATAACATTATTAGGCCCAATACCTTTAAAGCTAGTCCATCATAACTACAAGGTGTTAGTGTGTGACCCATTAGGTCCAACTTAGCTACTGACATAACTGGGCTTGGGCCCAACAAGCCCACAACCCAATTAATGACAACACAAAGCACTAGCAATGCTTTGTTGCCCCAGAACTAGTCAGATTAATGACTTGATCATCCTATTGCACATATTTGGTTACCGTATGTATTTCCCTTCGTCTCGGTTATCTTCCCATTAACCTAGGGTAAGGAAATGTATCAACCCCTGCGGTTTAGGGTAAGCTTTATTCGAAATAGGGAATCTTCAATTTACTGACTCTAAAGGCAGATCATCTCATGATCTCTTTTACTATGCATAGATCCCCGAGTCCCTGTAAATGTCATCCCGATTTCTCCGGTTTACAGATAACCTAATCTCTCACAGAGATTTGACGAATTCCTTCAGCTTATTACCCTAGCCCTGTGCCCTTTAAGGACACGCCCAACAGTATACCTATGAGTCTCCATGTTTCAGGCAGACGAGGTATACAATCAAAACATGCCTTCAAGAACACAGTCTAGGTAATAACTTCTGGTCTAAGGAAAGACACACCCAAACATAAAGAGATTACTCTAATGACACTATCTGTGAGATTTCCTCATAGAGTCTCTTTTTGGGTCTGTTCAGTGCGAGCTATACTCTTATAGGTCCACCCACGACTTTAGCTAAGATATCTCCATATCTGCAGCTCATGAGGTCTTTACCTTGTATCCATATACAAGTAGATAAGTCGTACTAGTCTTTACTCGAGATCACTGATCCCCAAACTCAGTGTCTCTAGACTAGGAACATATAATTAGGAATAGACATGCAATATCCTTGAATCCTCATGATCGTGATCTCATCACAGATACTCAAGAGATACCTGTTCTATTCCAAGGGGTTTATCCAGTTCATTCATATAATATTAACAGTAATATCGAGACACAATATGAAACTGAATAAATAATGCTTACATTTATTTGCAACAAATAAAGTTCTACATCTAGTGTCCTTTATTTAATCAAAAGATTGTCTCTAGGACACCCATATGCTAACAAGCTCCCACTTGGTCTAGAGCCAATCAGACCTAAGTCGTATGCCCAAAGCCTCATAATGACTATCATGTTTTCTCTGAGAAACAGCCTTTGTCAGAGAATCGGCCAGGTTATCGTCTGTGGGAACATAATCCATTTTTACATCATTCCTGTCAATGATTTCTCTAATCAAATGATATCTGCGGAGCACGTGTTTAGATCTTTGATGAGACCTAGGTTCCTTTGACTGCGCGATGGCTCCAGTGTTGTCGCAAAGCAACTGTATGGGCTCATCCACGCTTGGAACCACCCTTAGTTCATTTATGAACTTCTTGATCCACACTGCCTCCTTAGCTTCTTCTGAAGCAGCTATGTATTCAGCCTCTGTCGTTGAGTCTGCTGTTGTCTCCTGCTTGGAACTTTTCCAAGACACTGCCCCACCATTTAAGGTGAATACGAATCCTGACTGTGACTTGCAGTCATCTTTGTCACTCTGAAAGCTGGCATCAGTGAACCCTTTCACTGTTAACTCATTAACCCCACCATAGACCAGAAACACATCCTTAGTTCTTCTTAAGTATTTAAGGATGGTTTTGACTGCCGTCCAGTGACCCTCTCCAGGGTCTGACTGGTATCTGCTCGTAATGCTTAAAGCATATGAGACATCTGGTCTCGTACATATCATGGCATACATGATGGATCCAATAGCCGAAGCGTATGGAATTCCACTCATGCGATCCTTCTCAGGCTGTGACTTAGGACACATAGCCCTTGATAGGTGTACCCCATGACTGACAGGAAGAAAACCCCTTTTCGACCCTTCCATGCTAAACCTCTTTAGCATCTTGTCAACGTACGTGGATTGAGATAAACCCAGCAGCCTCTTGGATCTATCTCTATAGATCTTTATACCGAGTATAAAGGCTGCCTCTCCCAAATCCTTCATGGTAAAGTTTTCTGAAAGCCACTCTTTCGTTATTTTTAATGTGGGGATGTCATTTCCTATTAGCAATATGTCATCTACATAGAGCACTAGGAAGACGACATTACTCCCACTAACCTTTCTGTAAACACAAGGTTCATCCTCGTTCTTGATAAAACCGTTACTCTAAACGACTTCATCAAAACGTATATTCCAACTCCTAGATGCTTGCTTTAGCCCATATATTGACCTTTGTAGTTTGCATACCATATGCTCCTGATCTTTGTTTTCAAAGCCTTCAGGTTGTGTCATGTACACTTCCTCCTTCAAGAACCCATTCAAGAAGGCGGTCTTGACATCCATTTGCCAAATTTCATAGTCGTGGTATGCTGCTATTGCAAGCATGATCCTAATAGATTTGATCATGGCAACTGGTGAAAAAGTTTCATCATAGTCAACTCCTTGTCTTTGACGATACCCTTTCGCCACCAACCTAGCTTTGTAGGTCTGAACGTTGCCATCTGCATCAGTCTTTCTTTTAAAGACCCATTTATTACCGATAGGAACTATTCCTTGCGGTTTAGGAACCAAGGTCCATACCTTGTTCTGATACATCGAATCCATTTCAGATTCCATGGCTTCAAGCCATTTTGAGGAGTCAACATCTTTGACCGCCTCCTCGTAGTTACTTGGTTCATCATCCTCAACAGTTTGCTGATTCTCAATCACAAACCCGTACCTTTCAGGTGGATGGATGACCCTCGTAGATCTACGGAGTTGTGTGTTTACTTCTCCATTGGAGAACGTCGCCTGCGGAGCAGACTCGGGTTCCTCAATCTGTTCTTGTGGATCTTGCACTTCTTCAAGATCAATCTTACTCCCACTGCCTCCTTGAGAGATCAAATCCTTCTCAAGGAACTCAGCATTCTTTGAAACAAACACTTTGTGTTCTTCCATGGAGTAGAAGTAGTATCCCTTAGTACCTTTAGGATACCCCACAAATAGACATTTAGTACTCTTAGCACTAAGTTTGTCTGATGTCAACGCTTTGACATAAGCTGGCGATCCCCATACCCTGAGGTAACTCAGGTTGGGTCTCTTACCACTCCATATCTCATATGGTGTGGTCTGAACAGATTTAGACGGTACCCTATTTAGAAGGTATGCCGCTGTGTCTAAGGCATATCCCCAAAACGATTTTGGAAGTTGAGTCTCACTCATCATAGACCTAACCATGTCTAACAAGGTCCTGTTTCTCCTTTCGGAGACACCGTTTTGGTGTGGTGTGTAAGGAGCGATAAATTGTGAGAGAATTCCATTTTCTCTCAAATAACCCTGAAACTCGTGGCTCAAATATTCACCACCACGATCTGATCGTAATGTCTTAATCATCTTGCCACGCTGTTTCTCCACCTCATTCCTAAACTCTTTGAACTTTTCAAAAGCTTCAGATTTATATCTCATTAGGTATATATACCCAAATCTTGATTTGTCATCTGTAAAGGTAATGAAATAAGAATATCCACCTCTAGCCTCAATAGACATTGGGCCACATACATCAGTATGAATGAGTTCTAATAACTCACTAGCCCTATGACTCTCAAGCCCTTTGGGCTTTTGTTGAATCATTTTCCCAGCTAGACAAGATTCACACTGTCCATAGGATTCCAAATCCATGGAGTCCAGGTATCCATCTCTATGCATCCTAGACAATCTTGTTTCATTTATGTGCCCTAGTCTACAGTGCCATAGATAAGATTGATTATCCGTCCTAGGTCGTTTCACATCTATATTGAGCACTTCATTTCCCATTTCCAACACATACAATCCATTTATTAAAGAAGCAGTACCGTAAACCATATCATTCAAAATGATAGAAAAAGTACCATTCCTAATACTGAAAGTATATCCATCTTGTTCTAAACAAGAAATTGAAATAATGTTTCTAGAAATTTGCGGAACATAAAGACAATTATTCAAATGCAGTAAAAGGCCCGTAGGCAAAATAAGGTCAGCATCTCCAACTGAATGAGCAGCAACTCTTGCTCCATTACCAACGCGGAGATCCACCTCGTTTCTATCCAATCTCCTTGGGCTCCTAAGTACCTGCAACATATTGCAGATATGAGAACCACATCCGGTATCTAATACCCATGAGGATGGATTAGCATAAGAATAATTTATCTCAATCATGAAAATACCTGAGGCAGAAGCATCACCATGCTTCTTGTCCTTCACATTGTTCAGGTAGTCTGGACAATTCCTCTTCCAGTGGCCTTTCTTGCCACAATGGAAGCACTCAGCATCACCCTTGTCTTTAGGTGCCTTCTTACCCTTCTTCTTGCCCTTCTTCTTCTTGGATTTTCCTTTGGGCTTAAGGGGGTCACCTTTTGCAGGCTCCTTACCCTTTCCCTTGGCCTTGCTAGGCCCACCAATCAAAAGAGCCTGTGTCCTATCCTTCTTGATAGACATTTCAGCTGTTGTTAACATGCTTAACAACTCAGGCAAGCTCACTTGCATCCCATGCATATTGTAATTCATGATGAATTGACTGAAGGAAGGTGGAAGTGAGGTGAGGACTAAGTCATTACTTAGCTCGGCATCCATGATGAAGCCTAGATTTACTAGCTTCTCAATCAGCCCGATCATCTTGAGAACATGGCTGCCAATAGACATGCTCTCAGTCATCCTACAAGAGAACAGTTCTCTTGAGGCCTCATACCTCTCATGCCTGCCTTTAATATCATACAACTCCTTGAGATGTACGATAATAGAGGGAGCATCCATATGCTCATGCTGCTTTTGCAGTTCAGGCGACATGGATGCCAACATGATGCATACTGCCATCACATTGTCATCCAAGTGTTGTTGGTGGGTTACGAAATCAAATTCCACAAACCCTTCTTCCCCTTCCCGTGGAGCTACGGGTATTACAACATCTAAAACGTAGGCAATCTTTTCGGCCCTTAGAACTATTCTTAGGTTCCGATACCAGTCCATAAAATTCGAACCGGTCAGTTTATTCGTATCGAGTATTGAACGCAGTGACAGTGGATTAGTCATACTATAAGCTGAAAAGGATGTAAAGATAATTTTAGTTAATATACGGTTATGTAGTTAAAAGCAAATTATTAAAGACTTGAAATAATTTGCCCCTCCCACTATTTTATCTAAGTCAATGACCCTTCCTTTTGACTTAGGGTTAATCTACTTTAGATTTTACCTTAGTGGGATTAAGAGTGCGATTATTTATTTTAACCTCCGTCTGAGACCCCAAGATTAATTTAAATAAAGGGTTGATCTTTATCAACAGTATCTCATACCCTCTCTTAACATTAGGTTGACAACTTTTTGTCACTTAGTGGTGCATCTCATGCAACCAACCTAGCACCATTACCCTAAGCACATAAGCCCGGCTGTGCCTGCAACTTATGTCTTAGTTAAGCATTAAACCAGCACCCTAAGTGTCTTACACTTCAAACACTACTCTAGCCCAACGAAATAGTGGGTCCCAACTGAGTTGTGGAGCACCACTACGTAGAAGAGTTTTGAGTAGCATTGGTGGTGGGAGATAATCATATGCTTAATTATTTATTCCTTTTAAGGGTTCCTTTTATCTTGGGGTTAATTAGGTCCCATCAAACGCATATTGTAAGTTAACATTTTCACATGTATTTTGACATTTAACATTTAAACATCAAAATAACATCAAGATTCATAATCTTAAATTTCTCATTGGCCGAATTTAAAAACAATTTCAATTCAAATTTTGTTAATTCTTTCTTAGAGAAAACAAAATTAAACCATGCATGTAGCCATATATCCCTACATGGCCGAATCATATAGGTAACTATATGATAAATTTGTCACAAAATTTCATGCATATAAACATGACACAATTCATGGAGAAAAATAAGAAATCATTCAAGGTACTCTTAGTACCCTCCATGGCCGAATCTACCCTTTCAAAAAGGGTGTTCCTTTTAGAACTTTCATAAAGAAAAGAAACTAAACCATGATGCATAATGTTTTATGAACACAGAATCAAATTTTCATGTTCATAAAAACAAAAACTTTAACACTTTAAAGGATTTGTGATTCAAAATCCACATGCAGAATTTAAACTTTAACCCTTTAAAGATTTTTGACCGTGAAAGACTCTTTTCACAAACAAGGTACCATCACCCGTCGATGGTAAAGCAACCGGGCTCTGATACCACTTGAAAGTAAACTGGCCTTTGAAGGCCGATGCATGTAAGGTGTAAAACAAAAATTTTACTGCGGAACATACATGCACTCATAGATTCATGCTTTAAGACAGCATGATGTTACCTTGTTTTGGCCTGATCAGTCAGGGAGATGAGATGTCAGGCTTGAAGGGTTCAAACCCTCTAATGGTGATCCACACCACCGTTCGTCTATGATGCAAGAACTCTTTCTTGAAAGCCACCAGATGAACACCACAATGAGGCTTGCTATGCGCACAAGTGGTGAGGGTGGAGGCTAGGTATCCTGTTTGGAAAGGTGTACTGAGCTACCCTACAGAATGGTGCATAGAGGAGGAGAGTTGGCTTGGTTTTCCAATGAAACCTAAGGTGAGGAACATGTCTATTTATGCGCACCCTTTGGAGAGGAGGAGGGAATTCATTCATTCAAAATGAAAAACAAACTTTCAAATTTCTTTGAAAGTTGTGCATGAAACAGTGTGATAAGGTGGAGCTGTTGCAAAACAAACTTTGCCAACAACCTCCAATCTTATCCACATGAATTTAAATTCAAATTAATTTAAACTTAAATTCATAAACTATCATATAGTATATAGTTTTCATGCGCATAATTCAGCCCTATAAAGGGTCCAAATACATTGAGCAGTTGCATTCAAAATTTGAATCAACTTACCCACTGATTCCCTCAACCACCAAATCTGAATGGAGGTTTGTTTTAAGTGATAAGATAACACTCTTATCACTTAAAAGTGGCGCACCAAACAGCCTAGGGAGAGCCTCCAAAGATGCTTCTTCATCCAAGGAATATGCTCCAATAAGATCCTGTCTTATCCTTTTGTTATGAAACAACTTTTCAAAACCAATTCAAATTTGAATTCAAACACTTGAATTCAAACGTTCAAACATTCAAATTCAAAATTCAAAATTCAAAATTTCAAATTTCAAATTCAAAATTCGAATTTCAAAATTCAAATTCAAATTCAAATTTTAAAATTCAAATTTCAAATTTCAAATTCAAAATTCGAATTTCAAAATTCAAATTCTAAATTCAAATTTCAAAATTCAAATTTCAAATTCAAAATTTGAAATTCAAATATTTGATTATTAATTTAACTAATTAAATTAATTAGTAATGGCTTGGACTATCCAAGCCCATTACTAAACTCCATGCACCACCCACCCATTTAGGTGGGCTTCCAAACAGCTTCTTGGGCTAATAACATTATTAGGCCCAATACCTTTAAAGCTAGTCCATCATAACTACAAGGTGTTAGTGTGTGACCCATTAGGTCCAACTTAGCTACTGACATAACTGGGCTTGGGCCCAACAAGCCCACAACCCAATTAATGACAACACAGAGCACTAGCAATGCTTTGTTGCCCCAGAACTAGTCAGATTAATGACTTGATCATCCTATTGCACATATTTGGTTACCGTATGTATTTCCCTTCGTCTCGGTTATCTTCCCATTAACCTAGGGTAAGGAAATGTATCAACCCCTGCGGTTTAGGGTAAGCTTTATTCGAAATAGGGAATCTTCAATTTACTGACTCTAAAGGCAGATCATCTCATGATCTCTTTTACTATGCATAGATTCCCGAGTCCCTGTAAATGTCATCCCGATTTCTCCGGTTTACAGATAACCTAATCTCTCACAGAGATTTGACGAATTCCTTCAGCTTATTACCCTAGCCCTGTGCCCTTTAAGGACACGCCCAACAGTATACCTATGTGTCTCCATGTTTCAGGCAGACGAGGTATACAATCAAAACATGCCTTTAAGAACACAGTCTAGGTAATAACTTCTAGTCTAAGGAAAGACACACCCAAACATAAAGAGATTACTCTAATGACACTATCTGTGAGATTTCCTCATAGAGTCTCTTTTTGGGTCTGTTCAGTGCGAGCTATACTCTTATAGGTCCACCCACGACTTTAGCTAAGATATCTCCATATCTGCAGCTCATGAGGTCTTTACCTTGTATCCATATACAAGTAGATAAGTCGTACTAGTCTTTACTCGAGATCACTGATCCCCAAACTCAGTGTCTCTAGACTAGGAACATATAATTAGGAATAGACATGCAATATCCTTGAATCCTCATGATCGTGATCTCATCACAGATACTCAAGAGATACCTGTTCTATTCCAAGGGGTTTATCCAGTTCATTCATATAATATTAACAGTAATATCGAGACACAATATGAAACTGAATAAATAATGCTTACATTTATTTGCGACAAATAAAGTTCTACATATAGTGTCCTTTATTTAATCAAAAGATTGTCTCTAGGACACCCATATGCTAACATCGGCTACTGCATTGCCCTCTCTATACGTATGAGAAAATTCGACTCTCCAGTCTTTTCTAACCAAGGATTTAATCCTCTTAATCAGAGTGCATAAGGGGTGGCTATCAGTACACCCTTCCTTCGAGAGATGGACAACCGTAGTAGAATCTCTCTCAATGTATACACTTATGAATCCTCTATCCCAAGCTAGAGCAAGGCCATAGAATATACCTTTCAATTATGCAATTAGCGCGTTTCCTTGCCCAGTAAAACATTCGAATCCCACAATCCAGTTACCTCCATCATCACGGATTATTCTTCCGAACGAGGTGCTAGTTCCGTCAAGGGAACTCGAGCCATCCGTGTTGATTTTCATCCACCCAACCTTGGGGTGTTGCCAGAGAATGAAAACTTCTGATCTCTTCCTGGAGATAATATTAGCCGCAACGTGCATGTTTTCAGCAATGTTAATACTATCCACAAGGTTCCTGATCCGGATTAAGGTACAATGGGTATTAGGGGCTTTCCCATTAAAAATGAAGTCATTCCTATCGATCCAGATGCACCAACAAGTAACTCTAAATCTGATCCTCTTATGTTCTTCCAAGTTACCAGATCCTTTACCCAGGATGACCTCTAGCCACGTATCTAAGGGGAGATTGGGGAAAGAATATGTAATATCAGCTCCTAATATAGCCCTCCACACTCTATAGGTCCAGACGCAGTCCCTGATCAAGAGCAGGCTACTTTCCACCGGTGAGTTGCATCTAGGGCAGTTGGCATTGTCACTCATGCCTCTACTCATTCTCTGCTCATTAGTTAGAACCTTGTTGCGTAGAAGGAGCCATAGGAAAACTCTAATTTTCTGCGGCCCATTCCACTACCAAAGGAGGTTCCAAACATTCTAAGAGGGACTCAAGCATGCCTCAAGCTTATTATAGGCACTCCCAACCGAAAAATCCCCATTACTCGACCTTTCCCATATTATCCTATCCTCTCCATATCCTACTAAGGAGGGGATTGGCCAGCTATGATGTTAACTATTTAGCCTGGGAAGAGATTTCAGAAGAGGTTCCAATTCCAACAGCCATGGTACTTAACGAATCTACTCACACACGGTTCAGGCTTTCCACCAGGATCTAATCTATCACCACTGACTCCAGGTTAACCATATTTTGAAGCCATTTGTCCCACCAGAATTTGGTGCTATTGCCATTTCCAACCAAGATTCTCAAGTTAGCTACCACTTCAAGCCAGGATATTGTGACTCCCTTCCAGAGATTGGAAACATTAGAATACTTGTTCAGATCCGATAAAAGTTCATCTCCTACATCATATTTATTACGCACCACTTTAACCCACAGGGAGTCTCGTTTGGTAAGAACTCCATGGCCAATCTTCATAATCATAGCTTTATTCATAAGCCCGGCTTGTCTCAGGCCAGCTCTTCCCTTAGATTTAGGAGAGCACAAAGTATTCTAATTCACCAGCTGAGTTTTCCTTACCTCCTGAGAAGAACCCCATATGAAACTTATCGTGCTTTTGTCCAACTCATCACACAGTCTTAGAGGAAAAGAAACTGATTGCATAGTATAGGTTGGGAGTGCCGAGATAACGAACTTGGCCAAAGTTATCCTGCCTGCTAGGGATAGCGTTTTATGACTCCAGCTATTTAAACGACTCTGAACTCTCTCCAAGACATGAGAAAGAGAATCTCTATACACACATTTATGGTGAAACGATGTCCCAAGGTATTTTCCAAGGTCATTGGTGAGATTAATACCCAGGCTGTCGATGATTTCCTTGGCCCTAGAATAACATACGTTCTTAGAGAAGAAGACTCTGGATTTTTCTCTACTTATGCTTTGACCAGACGCTTGGCATAAGGTTCTAAGAATCTGGTTGATCACATGCCAACCAGATTAAATACCGTAAGTGGTTACATATTCTTTGAGCAATGTCACATGTTCAATACTCTGGTTAGACCAGTTGTTTGGCATGAAAATTCATATAAAAGTTGTGTCGATATTTCATTGGCTTAAATACTGTCTTCATGAATCCAATTTATAGGAATGTGCCTCATTTGTTTGTAATTGGATAGAAGCATTTTTTAAGGCATTGTTTTTTCAATGTGTTGAGAATAAGATTGGATTTAATTTAATTCAACTTGATATATGTTTTAGAGTTGGATTTCCAAATCTAGTAATTCGGTCAATTTATTAACATTAATTACACACCCATTGGCAAGGCCTATAAAATATGAGCGGTTTCTTCTTACTATGGTGGCTCAATTTCCAAGACATTACATTCCAACCATGCAGTTAAAATCTAAATTTATCACTATGATTTTACGTTTTTATGATAATTTTTTTATCAAAATGATTTTACCAATATTCTGAATGCTTTTATGTTTTTACGATATTTTTAGATTACAATTTTGCGTTTACAATTTTTTTATCCCTTTTGATTTTACGTAAAACTCAATTTTAACTACCTTGATCCCAACAGCTTCTCCGCATTAATAGCGAATTTTTTTAAATAGTCATGGTCTCTCTCACACCAAATGACCATTTTATCCCTGCTTTTTCTTTACTAAAATCTCCATTTTACCCCTATAGAACATAAGGATAGGTGGTTCTGAACCATGGAAAGAGATCTCCATTAATATAACCAAGGGATATATAATCCCTTATTAATGATAGTCAATTCCTAACATTATGAAAACTAAATTTCAAATAGATTGCTTCGTAAGCAATTATCTTACCTACTTATAAAAGGTTTAAATTAGACGTTATAATCACAATTATTTTGACCCACAATTAATTTGCCAAAAAATGTGGTGAAACGAACCTGTCATTTATAAAAGGTGAAAATATCAATTTATCTTGTTTTATGGTGATTTGGAGGATTAATCCATTTAAATATTAAAAAGATTAAAATTAAAATTACAATAACATTAAACATATTATAATCAATTTAAGAAGTATAATTCTACAACTTAATTTTGATATTGTGAAATTTAAATGTATTTATTTTTTATCTTATATTTAAGTAAGCTAGTAGTAGAGTAGTGATTTGCACTTTATTGCGTAATAATTATGAAGCTCAAAGAAGAAACTAGATGTCTGTGGTATAAATTCAGAAGAAGTAACTTCTATCAAATTATAAGGTAAAAAAATAAACTTATCCAATGTGAGTTGTAACGTCCTGTTGTACATCCGAAAACGTTAACATTACTTATGATATTAAGTGCAATCACAGTTACATTGGCTCAATTAAAACTACGGATAAACTTTTTCTTTTAAACGTTGTTCATTTACTTTAAAAGAAATCGTATTTAATATAACCAATACCGTAATTGTAACCACGTAACATTCTCTAAACTGAGATTACTACAATTAATCATTAACTCTAACCTTTTCGTTATGATAAACTAGATGTCTAGGGCTTTCCGAAAAGATATTACAATAACTGTTTGGTTAAGTATAGCCGGAGTTATTAAACTCGCAAGATAGCTAACGAAACCAAACTTTTGTAATTGTAACATCAATTTCAACCCTAAACTGGTATTGAAATACTCATCTAATGGCTCTAATATTTTACAGGGTTATAGAACTATGTGTTAGCTTCACATAGGTTCAGACCTCACTCAGCTCTGTAGCTCGAGTTAAGCCAATTTTTACTAAACTACGTTCGTGTTGAAATCGGGCAACGCGCTTAAGCGCGCTCTTCGAACCCATTTTTCTTTGGTAGCCTGCTTTAGCACCCTCCAAAGCACTTTAGCGCACCCTGATAGGGGAAATTGGTATTTTAGGCCACCAAGAGTGCTTTAGCGCCCTCTAGGGCGCTGTAACGCGCTCCAACAGATAAAAACATGTTCAATTTGCATAATGGCACAAAACATGATGGAGAATTAGGTACCTAATAGATTAGGGATGACTAACAATGATCTAACACATATTGTGGCACTCACATCCCACCATACTCATCAATTTATCTCTTACATAAATCATTGTACAAGTCTACAATGAGCAATAACATAATTACCAGATTACATCAATTGTCTCCATATCTCAAATACATCAATGCATTCCGAAAGAACTTAGCTACTACACACATGATCAAAGTCATTGACTATATACAACATGTAACCACTAACATCACAATGATCATTGATTAAGTCCCAAAATATACATCACATGGCCTCAGAATTTACATATACATATAATGATACTAAATGACATGCACTCCAAAATGGCCCTATGCATACACATATGTATAACAAAATATTAAACTACTTTATTACAATTACATACACTATCAATAAACACTACCCAATTAACAATAAAGAGATCAATTGCCAAGGTCCGAAGTCTTACCTCAATTTGCTTCAAGCCCAACCTTTGTTCACCACCAATGTGCACAATTAAGCTTTACAATTATTAACAACAATCTCACAACTAAACACCTACACAAGGGTGCAATGCAATCAATCTATTGCATCCAAGAATATATCAATATTCATCATCTATCAAACAAACATATTCACACCACCATAAGCATCAACTTACTAATCTTAATGAGCTAATCAAGCTCCATTGCTTCCTCCAATGGTTGGTCACTCACGATTGGTCCACATGACTCAATTTTAGCACCAAAATGAACACAAATCAAGCATACCACCAATCAATGGCTCAACATGCAAGAAATCACATCTTCAAGCATAGATTTTCCTTAAATGTTGAAAATAAATTAAATGACAATCTAAGCTTATTTCTACCGATTATTTATCATTCCTAACAACATTTTTAAAGGGATTTAGTTTCAATCTAACTTAAACTCATAAAACTCAAAAAATCACTATTCATCATCTTCAACCTACATTCATTCTCCATGGAAATAGGGTTTGAGAAGTGAATACTTACCATAAATGGTTACATAACCAAGGAGTGAGTGTTCCATAAGTCCCCAAAGAGTGAAATGCTCCCAAACCCTTCTAATCTTCAAAGGGGAAAAATTCTGGGAAGAAGAAATCTCACTCCATAATGCTTCCCACTCAACACTAAGCCAGGATTAAGAATGAGGGGAAGGTTTGAAGTGGTTTTGGCTTTGGAATGGGTTGATTTTCTGGAGAAATGTGAAAGTTAGGTTTTGTGGCTCCAAAACAATGGCTTCTCCTCTCCTCTCTCACGTTTTAGCTGACGGAAGAAGGAAAGAAATGAAGGTTGATTCTTGTGTTTTGCCACTTAACATTTGTTAAGTTATTCTAACTAGGTATAAGTTTATCTATCTACTCACGTCCATTCATTACCAAAATTTTTCTAATGAACTATATTTTTTCTATCATATTTTTAACTTTGTTTTTACCTGTTGGGTAATTTTTCCTCCACATTTTTATCCCATAATTCTCACTGACTACACTTTCTACCTCAAAAGTGACCTTGGTTCCTTTAATTAGATATTTCACCTAATTCAACCCACTAATACAAGATTAATTGCCTAATTACATGCAATTAATTAAATATTATGGTGAGGGATATTATAGGAGTAGTTTAGTTGACAACACGGGTTGAATAGGTGAGGAGAGAACCTGAATTCAATTCCAACCAAATACATATTTGGGAAGGGGGAATAGATTTAACTATAACTAAACTCCGACTTGGGATTAGTTCCGTAGCCGGCTCAAAGAGTTGAAACTTGCAAGAATAGCTAAGGAATTGACTCACCTCAAAGAAATAATTATGGTCGATATAAAAAAAGAGAGTTAATCGGATAGGTCAACCTGCCCTTGATCCGCATATAATCCACTCTTATGTAAGGCGGGTTATAACCGGTCCAAAATTATAATTCAACTTTTCAAAATAAGTAGGATGAAGGGGACTAGTCAGACCCAATTTGCAACTTTAAGTTAAATCATTAAGCACAAATTTTTCTTATACACAAAACACTTTATAATGCAAATCTTAATCAAGCTCTTATGTCTCACCATTAATCATCGTCATACTAAAATTTAGGTATATTTGATCTTTTAATTATAGTATAGGATATCTGATCACATTTTGATCAACCCAACAAAGCTGGCGTCCAGAAAAGTCACCACCAACTAGGAAGAGCGCATAGAAAAGTCAACACCAACTAGAAAGAGCAATGTGACATCGTAGAAACATTTATTACATATTCTCTAAATTCTCACTACAACGATGCCCCACCTTTATTTTGTACTTAACCGCTCTAAGGGAAAGGCGGATCTAGGTAGTGGAGAAAGGGGGCAAGTGCCCACCCTTAATTTATGATGTAGAAATACAAAAATACCCTTATCTTAAAATTTAAGTTTTTCTAATTTAATTTTGGAATAGTTATAACAACCTATTAGAGTTACTACCAATGTTACTACCAATCAATTTCATCGTTAGATCGATTATTTTGATTCGACGGTTATTTATTTCCATCTTTGTATGATTATGATTATCTATATTTAATACTTTATATTTATTTTCACATTTGTATGGTTTTGATTTCCCATATTTAATGCTTTTACATTAAATATGGGAATCATAACCATACAAAGATGGAAATAAATATAACCGTTGGATCAACATAATATCTAACGGTGAAATTAATTAGTAGTAACCTAGTTGGTTGTTACGATATCCTACACCTTTAATTTGCCTCCTTCTATTTTATTTTCCCGTGAATTTTTTTCCTTCTCCACCTTCATTATCCAAACCTAACAACATATAGCTCTATTCCAGACCCATCATTTGCATCTACATACCGATAATCTCCTCTCAAACCTCAATCTTCATTATTGGAAGTTGGAACATTTGCTTCTTCCTCCATCATTGGTCCATTTGAGTCTAGATCTAGATTTAAACCAGATATAGTCAGCAATCCAGTCAGTCGACAGCTGCTTGCAAGTCGCGTTCCAGACCAGACCTAGATCTATATGTACTTGAGCTTATTAAGTGCCCACCCTTCATTAATTTTCTGGATCCGCCACTATCTAAGGGGGTGGGCGATTGAATATATTATAACTAAGAGCAGAGTTATTAAATTCGTGCATTGACCCGATCGGGGTACTAAGTCACTGGTCGAATCGGTGGGTTACTGATCGGACCTGTTGACCCGGATATATATATAGTGAATTGTTGAAAATCGCAGAAATGGTGAGGGATTTTTATGCTCTGTTTGGAGTTGGATGGCAGCTTTGTTTATCCACCTGCAAACGGTTATAATCGGAGCTAGAGAACTCCTAATGAGACGTGTGATACCTTGTTGGAAAGGTGAAAGTGTTTAGTTTAACATAATAAAAGACAAAAAAAATTAATAAAGAGTGGTTCACACCAGTTGTATAAAAATAGAAGGGAACTCTGTTTTAAGAAAATGCTAAAAATGAGATTTAGGCTAAGTTAGTTTATAGGAACCTCTTAACAACTTAAAATGAGTGTTTTATGATAGTTAGGCAAGTATAATATTATTTTTGCGTTCAGTTTTCAATTGCGATCACAGTTTGTATCATTACGTATTATGGTTGTTTTAAATTGCATACGTAATGAAAAGGAAAAAGTTTACTCGTATTTTTAAATAAATTGTTGTGATTGTAACTGCGCTTAATATCATAAACAATGTTAACAATAGGGGTGTTCGCGGTCTGGATTGGATCTGTTTTGGAAGCAAAAATCATCCTATCCAACCCCTTAGGTTTGATCATATAATTATCCATTCGGTTTGGATTTTTTTTCAAATCTGATCCGATCCAATCCAATATTTTTCGGTTTGGATTGGATCGGTTTTTTGAAAATCCTAAAGTCTGTTTCATTATTATTGTGCAAATAATATCTTTGGTATATATTGACTTTGTAAATTTTTCTTTTTAAATACAAAAGCATTAGTAAACTATAATATAATTTTTTTTTGGGCAATGAGATATAAAGCTCTACAAAGATAAAATTTTGTTGATGAGATGTGATCACATTTTTTCTTGGGTTTAGTTGATAGGTTAATGGGTCTTGTGTTTAGAAATTTTTGGGCTATGAATGGAGAAAGACCCAAGTAGGTATAGGGGAACTAATATTTGGATCGGTTTGGATTAGATCAGTTTTCATCAACCCATCCAAAAACCAATCCAATTAAAATTTGCGGTTTTTTTTTTCGGTTTTAGTTTTTTTGATTTGCTGTTTATTTGGTTATCAGTTTTTCGGTTCGGTTACCGCGGTTGGAATCAGTTTGGATCGGTTGATGAACACCCCTAGTTAACAATACCGGTGTACAATGGGCTGTTACAGGCATGAATTAAATTTTGAGGACAAAAACCTAAAAATGTAGGGTGAGTGTAACAACCCTTACATGTAATTGTGGATTAACGATTTTATCATAATATTGAAAAAATAATTAAAGGGAAAGTATAAGAAAAAGAAATAAAGTCACCTTTGGTGAAAAATGAATTAAAATGACAATTAAGAAGTAAAAAAGTGGGTAGAAAATGTTACCCGAAAGTGAATAGTAAAATGGTAAATATTACTATAAGAATATTGTGGACTAATGTGTAAAGTAGGAATGAGAGTCAAGTGAGCAAGATAGATAAATGTATACCCACTTGGTAAATGGAACTCACTTAAAGTGTAACAAAACAATTTTCCCCTCATTCTTTCTATATCACAGTCGAACAACATCCATTTTAGGAGAAAAAAAGTTTGAGTAAAAAACATAGAAAATCCGCAACTTGAGCTAGAGTCAACGAAATTGAGTGCTACCAAAGCCTAATTTGAAGGAAAATTCGAGAGGAATCCATTGGTACCGATTGTTTTGAGTGAGTTTCATTGTAGAGAGTTCTTCTTCCCCTAAAATTTCGGGTTTCATGGAAAAGATGAGTTTTGTCGGAGCTTGAGGCCATGGGAGCTTGAAGTAAGTTTTCTCATTCATTCTTAGGTACATTGTGGTAAGAAATCACCTCTCTTTTCTTGTTTCCATGAATTTTTAAGAATTCTAGGTTTTGCGATGAATAGTGCACGAAAATGTGAGGAATTTGTGGATTGTGATGGTTGTTTGTGGTATATTCATGTTGTAGAGTTGATTCCGACATTGTTCGAGCGATTTCTACGGATTCGAATCCACGTTCGCTTGAGTCGGAGATTTGTGGATTTTCCACATTGAGGTAAGTCATGGTATGGATAGTTAGAGAGTAGGATTGTGTAACACCCCGTATGCATCTCGGTTCCTCCTAGGTTGTACCATGACTTTGCACAAGTTACATCATCATAATAAAACCCATCAGAGAGAACACACAAGACAAACACACTACCAAACATCCTAAGTTATTGCAATACATACAGGCTTTTCCCTAGAAAGTGCTCTGATACCACTTGTAACGCCTGGCAACTTGCATGGATCAACGACTGTCCCAACACACTAACACGAGACTTTTCAACGCGCTTTGTCCTCACTCGCACACTTCCTGAGAAAACTTCCCAGGAAGTCACCCATCCCAGAATTCCTCCAAGTCAAGCACGCTTAACTATGGAGTTCTTCCGTTCCGGGCTACCGAAAAGTATATGCATCTTGTTAGTATAGGTAGTACCAATTAATTCTTATAAGTCATTCCTGTAACACTCCGTGTATACCCGGTTTGTTAACATGTCATCGTATTAAGCTATGCTTAATTAAAATGCGGAATAACTTTTTCTTTAATTCAATTATGACGTCATTAATCTTAACCAAGTTGATTACTTAATCAATTTCACAAAATATCGTCTGTATGTAAATTGCAAGACAGCTAACTGAATACCTCATATATAAATATAAAGTGAGTATCTAAGTCATAGGACTACAACACATAGCCTGGACAAAAATCCTGATACATTATTACAACTTTAAATTAAACAAGATATAACCAAGTCTATATGACATGGACAATCCCCATGCTCACCAAATAAGGCAACAATGCCCAACACCAGTCTCAACAGCGACACTAATAGCATGAAGCCAAAAACATAAAAGCCGTAAACAGCATCTAGCATCAGCTCATAACAGCATATCATCAAAATCAGCATAAAACATGCATCAACTAAGCTCTGGCCTCCTGCCACTAGGAGTCTCAACCCCTGGGTTCCCTGAACCTGAAATAAGCGTCCCCAAATGTGGGGTGAGATCTCTAAACAAGAAATCTCAGTAAGACAAGGGGTCCTCAAGGATCTTCCTCCCCAAGCTAACTTACATGTGCAATATAAGTTCCAAAAGCAGTAATTTCCATTATAAGTTCCAAAAGTATGCAGTGCAACAGATATTCATGACATGTGTGTTATCACTATTCTACTAGCCAGAGAAAATGCAGGAGTACGTCTATTACCCACATAGTAGTACAAGGAACATCGCTTGCACCTCACCCACAACATCACCATGTTGTATGCGTCACATACTCAGGCTTACCGTATAGGTGGACCCACATGCATATCATAAAAGCACATTGCATATAAAAGCTCAACAACATTTCCAAAACACCAAAGCATGTAACACAACATGCATATAACCAGATCCCCATGGGACATGGTGGAACCATAACATGGCTAAACTGAGGACACGAAAGCTTACCTTGCAAACAATAAATCCAAGCCAAGAGTCTAAACAGCTCAAGTCCAACATAGCAGATCACAATCTAATTTAGGACCAGTAATCGTATCAATACTCAAAGATCATAAACATAAGCATAACGACTACGTTTTTCCATTTACGTTTTACGTCTTAAGGCTTCCCACAAAGCCATAAGCCCTTAACCCCTTAGATTCTGACTTAGATAATTCATTACAGAAGTACCACTTTCTCAAATTAGGGTCCACAAACCCATACATCAATTCTGTATGAACAGTACCTCATTGTTCATCGAAAATTCAAAATATCCGGATACATGTCGGGGGCATATCCGGATATCAATATCCGGATATCACAGAACCCCATATCCGGATATCAATATCCGGATATTCACAACCAAATATCCGGATATTTTGCGACAAAACACATATTCTGCATTTCGCGAAAGTCGAACCAAAGATCCAACTTTTACCAATTCTAAACACGTCCAAGGATCCATTTTTAAGCATATACAGGTTCACATAGGTGTTGGTTACTTCATTTTAACCATTTACATGCAAAGATATCATCTTTAAGCAAGTTAAACTCATGATCATGGTTAGGTAGCTTACCCCAAGGCTTAAAACAGAAACAAGGCTGCTCTTGGAGCTCACAACCTGCTCCTAAGATTCTGACATGTTAGGAGAACAAGAATGGCATTAAGGTTGATCTTTTACTTCACAAGATGGCTCCTTGAAGCCTCTACCATCCAAGAGAAAGCTCCCACTACTCCCAAACAAAGAACTCAGACCTCCCTCCTCACACACAAAGGTCAACCACTCAGAAATGGAGACCCTCAACACACTCACAATACCAAGGCACACTTCATAAGGTGTTTGGGTGAAGGTTTCATGGGGAAAGGTGGCTCCTTGGCTCACAATGAAGAGAGGAGAAGGTGGCAAAGAGGCTGATGAAATTTCAGCACAATGGTGGCACGTAAGAGGCTGAAAAATGCCCTAGGAATCCGTGCCCTTTAGTATTTATAGGCGGTTTAAGGTTAAACGCACAGTATTAGCAATAATAGCTACGCAAAATATTTTAATCCCAAACTTTGGAATCTTAACCTACTCATTTTTCTAAGATTTTTCATATTTTTATTTTATTTTTCGGAGCACATTTCCGGTACGCGCTTTTCCATAGCCAGTATCAGTTCTAACATTAGTTCTCATTATTTTGACTTGAAACTCGTTTTACAATTCCTACATATTATTCTAGTAATTATCATGCACTTATTATAATTTTCCGGGATACTTCACCAGTACGCATTTATACCGGGTAGTAGAACCGGTATCTGCACTTTTCGTCCGAAAAGCGACTTTCAGCATTATTACTCACTTACTATAATTATTAGTCTCATAATAATTATTAGGGTCAATTATTGAATTATTTCCTAATTATCACATTTATTTAATAAATCTCCTTAATTAACGGTGCGAGTTCTTACAATTCCCAACTGTACCGTCCCATACCAGCACAGTATCTGGAATCCCTATATTTCGGGTGTTGATTCGATTCATTCATGCACTCCCGTCGGTGGAAGCCTGTCAGGAGCCGCTCCTTGCCCATGCCCTTTCGCACCGGCGATCACTCCCCGGCCCGCCCTCGTCAGTGCCCGGGATGTTACAGATTGCTTCTTGATGAAAGACAAAAAAAGAAATCATTGATAATCTCATTATAGAAAATTATGATTTTTTGGCAATATGTCAAATTCAAAAATTTAATGGTATGAGTAATTAGAGGGTGATTGTAGGTGAGTTCCTTTGTTAAACATGCTTGGGGTTGGTTCTCGTAAAAGGAAAAATTATGAAATCGCCATTTAGAACACTTTGATAAATTTGACACAAAATCAAGTGTAGGTGTTTTTATGTGTAGTATTGGAAATTGAATGTGATAGATTAGTTAGGCAAAAAAAATTAAAATATTACTATTTTAATAAATAATTACGAAAATATAGCTGTTTCGAAACCATCTACGGATCTATTGCAATCATTCACGCCCAAATTGGGCGTGACTATTCACGCTCAAATTAGGCGTGACTCGTCTGATTTTGACACGTGGCACAAAAAATTAATAATTTAACCGTAAAACTTTATATGGCCATAACTTTTGACTCGGGTATCCGAATGAGGTAATTTTTTTTTTAATTTCACATAACTTTTCGAGATCTACGCAATGACATCTCATTTGATATATTTTATCTCTCACAAACACAATTCAAATTTGCAACAATGATACTATAAAGATGACATCAAAGTAGATTAACTCATCTATAAATAAGGAAACTTAATGTCATATTAAAATATATGCTTCTACCAAGTGTTTGAAAAAAAATAGTGTACAAGGTTATTTATCTAATTATTAAAATATATACAAATTTATATAATATTCTACCAAGTGTTTAGAATATTTATTTAATTATTTTCTTTATTAATACATACTTTTGAAATTGATTTTTGAGTTTAAATCACAAATTAAATCTTTATTTTATTTTTCTTATTAATAATAGTTTTTAAATTTTTTTTTGTAATACACTATATAATACAATTATTGCAAATTTGAATTGTGTTTGTGAGAGATAAAATATATCAAATGAGATGTCATTGCGTAGATCTCGAAAAGTTATGTGGAATCAAAACAAGAATTACCTCATTCGGATACCCGAGTCAAAAGTTATGGCTTTCCAAAGTTTTACCGTTCGTAAGTTGACTTTTTTTGCCACGTGTCAACACCAGATGATTCACGCCTAAATTAGGCGTGAATGCCTTGGATGTCACGCCTAATTTGGGCGTGAATAGTGACGTCTAATTTGGGCGTGAATGATTGCAATAGATTTGTAGATAGTTTCGAAACTGCTATATATTCGTAATTATTTATTAAAATAGTAATATTTTAATTTATTAAAGTAGTTATGTACTAATTGTCTTCACATATTGGAACTAGGTTGTGGCCTTGTGAGAGATCATGATTGTGACTCTGTGGACACGAGATCTGTTGGAGGACATTGCTTGCCAGGTAAGCTTTTGGTTCTTAGGATTGATCCCCCATTTGTTCCACAAAACTCCAAGGGAGGGTGATTCTTTGATATGGTATGTGGATATGAACTATTATATGATGCACGTATATGTATGTATGTTTGTGTGCCACATAAGAGGAGTTACCTTGTGTGTAAAGCATAAGAGGAGTTACTATATGCATAGTACATGATGAGTTACCATATACATGTATGTTGTAAGATGAGTTACCTTGAGTAATGCATACACATTTTATTCTCCGGCCAGTAGGATTTATTATTTGCACACTGCATTAATATACATGTTATGATGCATGCATGGATTTTATACTATGGTTATAACATAAGTGAGCTTGGGGTGGAGGAGCCCTCCAAGGGTCCCTAGCTTACTTAGGTAATTATATTATCTCACCCCGCATTATGAGGATCACCATTTCAGGTACAAGAGCTGATGGTGCTGAGGCATCGCGTGACAAGAGGCCAGATGATAGATACTACTTGACATGATTGTTAGGGTCTTGTGGATATTTAGATTTGTACATGACATATTTTATTTTGAGCTGTCTATGCCATGTATTTTTTGAGAGCATAAGAGATGTCTATGCTATGTTGACTTATTTGATTACATCTCTTTTGGTTGGTTGACGTGATCATGTAAGTAACTCTATGGATATTATTTTGAGACCTGTTATGTATGAGATAACCTATGTCATGGATGGCTGAGTAATGTGGTTTATGCCTGCATTATATTAAACTATCAATCAGGTTAAAATTTTCATGGGGGAAAATGTCCCCAGTGGTCCAAAATACAGACGAAAGTCCGTTTTATTTTGGCCAATGATGTATAAAGTTTGCAATACATGAGGAAAAAGATAAAGTTAATTAGTTAGCTTCCACATTAATTTAGTTGAGCATGTTGCGCTTACTATCATATGAATGTTAATTAACCGGCTGCAAACGGGGCATTACATGTAGGCTCCCTTGTCGAGTTTTTCTTTTACTCAATATGGGCCTTCTCAATTTGCAGCTATATATATATATATATATATGAAGTTTTTAAATGCCCGCTTTGGTGCATAAGATAAGATAATGACAGATATGATAAGAGAGCTGGATAAAGATAGAAAATGATATGGATATTGTAAGCTCATATAATGTCCAGTTCTAACCTATTTTCTCTTTTAACTTATATATGCATTGATCCCTATTTTAAAATATTAATATTTAAAAAAATATAATTTTAAATAAAATAGGATAAGTCATTCTACTTAACTCTTTTTCATGCCTACCAATCTCCAATATCGTTAGATCAGAATCTCAAGAGAAGAGAGAAATGATAAAAGTTAGTTGAAATCTTGATCTAACGATGTTGAAGATTAGTAGGTAAAGTAGGCATAAAAAAAAAGATAAATAGAATAACCTATCCCATATAAACTAATTATAATTATTAAAATGATTCATTGAGTATTCTAGCGTCAATCTTAAAGTCCATAGATTTGTCGGAGTCTTGATAGTGAGTTCATTTTGGAAGGGTGCTTTTCTTGCAAAAGATCGTTAATAACTTCTAAAATTATTTCCAAGCCAATGTGTCATAGTTCAACTTTCAAGACTAACACACACAAACCTGTCATCAACTCTTCTCATGATTTGAAGTTAAATAGAGATATTTAATGCTATGG